>JAQGBS010000380.1:0-22567 GCA_034698545.1 Acrobeloides obliquus
TGATGATTGAATGGGCTTATTTAGAAACCTCAACCAATTTCCAAATTCACACAATCGCCGTACAACGCATCATATTATCGTATGGAATGCTCTCAGCCTAATTATGATGACAGTATAATGAGTGAAGATTGTTTGTATCTGAACATTTTGACACCGAATGTAAGAGAGGATCTGATCGAAGCACACGTATAGGATGCACAGTTGCACAACCCCAGTAAAATTCGATCGGGGTGGGTCATGAAGTGGGGAGGGGTAGGTCATGGGGTGGAAGGGGGTAAGTCATTGTTCTCCGGCACCAGGAACCGATGGCCTTCTAAAAAAAGGTCGCCAAACTGCGGAGGGGCTGGGTCATAAAAACAAAAATTTTGGACCGAGGTCTGTGCAACTGTGACAGGGTGTCCCAAAAAAGGGCACTTGTGCGAGTTTTCCTTTTATTAAGCTATAGAGGATTTTCGATGTAATCTTTCTGATAGTTTGATTGTGATTTAGGCTAAGTCCACAACCAAATACCCCGTGATGGTGTGGATTCATGGAGGCGGTTTCTTGCGTGGCAATGGTCAGCCATCTATTCCAGGATCTATCAGGAATATAGTCAACAGAGGAGTTGTTCTTGTGCTCATACAATATCGTTTGGGAGTCTTTGGTAGGAAACTTTTTCTCTAATCGACTAAGTCGTTTTTAGGCTTCTTTACGACACACTCGGATGACTTCCCACCCAACCTAGGCTTATTGGATCAAGTAATTATTCCTAAAACAACTCGACCTATTACACCCATTTAGGTAGAGGCGTTGAAATTCGTCCAACAGGAGATTTCGAATTTCGGTGGTGATCCAACCAAGGTAACAATAATGGGCGAATCAGCCGGTGCTGCCTCTGTAAACGCACATACTTTTTCACCACTTTCACAAGGTATTCACCCATAATTACACCGAGATAATCAGATTCTAGGCCTCTTCCAACAAGCAATCATGGAGTCGGGCACCGCCCATCTATGCTTCGAAGATTCGTTGGGACCAACGTATCAAAACTTCCGATTCGTGACACGAGCGTGCGGCTTTACGTTTGATATGTGGAATTCGGGAAATTACTCGATGATAACAGAATGTCTAATGAACATGGACCCGGATCATCTCATAGGTTATATGATGGTATGTATTGAAAAAATATGGTCAAAGAGCGGAATATTTAGGCCGCTGATGGTCCAGTCCCAAATGCCCTATGCTATAATATGGTCCAAGATAATAATTTCTTTCCGGGCACGCCCAGATCATTGGCGAAGAATCGAAAGAACATCCCCACGATTATCGGAACGAATAAAGATGAGTGGGGTACATTTGGTAAGAAATAATAGATTTTACAGGTCTAAAAATTGATCGTAAATCGCAAAAATTGGTTTTTTGGGTGGGGTGGGGACACTCTGTATATGGAGTTTGTGTAAAAATGTAAACTATTTTAGAGCTCATTTACATTATGAACAGCCCGACAAAGCTCACTAATTATACAAAAGCATTTGCGGAATTCCGGCTGACACAAGTGTTTTCGAATTTTCTTGGAGATCAAACTCAAGATGCTCTGAGACTTTTGGAAAGCCTTTATCTTGAAAGCAACATAACTGACAGTGATAATTTGGCATGGTTGAACTTTGTTGTGGATGTAAGTAATTACACAATTCTACGATCAATTTTATATGGGGTCTCCTTTTTCAACGTTTTTTAATCTATCAAAAAAAATCCGCCCTAGAGAGATCAAACCTTCGAACATTTGAGTACAAAGATCGCGTAGCGCTGTTGGATAGAGTATTGTTCTTTAATCTAAAGGTACAGGGTACAAGTCCCGTGTGGTATGTCATGTCATGGAGAGTCGCAAAAGTTTGTTGGACTACTCTGTCTTGAACCTTCACTGTTAATTTCTGCTTTCCATTTGAGCGTCATAACCCACTGCTCTATTGCAGCCAATGAATGTTTGACTTGTAAACTTCTTTAAATGGCTTCGATTTCTTGAAACTTTTTCTCTTGCAATCTCCGCGAATTTGATTGTTATTTTCCTTTTATCGGCTTACTTTTTTGATGTGCCATTTTCGGCGCTTTCGCTGAAACAGTGGAGTAGGGGTGTAACCAGGGGGCTATGAGGATGTTGACAACTTCATCCAAGTTTTTTTAGATTGGCACTACATTCTTTTGGACCGGACCAGTTGGCCGAGATGTTCAATTGAATCTACAGAATAATAACCCTGATGTCTATGTCTACGAATTCACTTACTACTCTGGTGCCGACAGTCATAACCAATTTCCCGGATGGAAGCGTAATAATTCGGTGGCTCAATTTTTTCATAGGAAAATTTTTAGCAGTAACTCATGGCGTCGAGACACCCTTCATATTTATGGGTTGGGGTGAGAACGATTTGGAAAATCACAGGCTTAACATATCGGATGTGAATATTGCGAATATTTTTGGCGAGGCTTGGACTAATTTTGCCAAAACCGGGTATGTATTAAAATGATAATAAAAATACATCATTTTTAGAAAGCCTACTTCGGATGGTAGCTGGAAACCTGCAACTTCGGCCATAAATAATACTGCATATTATGAGATTGGTTGGAATTCAGGAGCAAGACCAGCCTATAGGAACCTTGACCAAATTCAATATAACGAAGTAAAAATATACTATTCTATAGATAGCCAAAAATAGAAAAAGTGGCAGGGATAATTTTCAAAAACGGCTTACACCATTCGATTCAGCTCGTCTCAAGTCATTTTTCCTTTTCCGCCCACTGTGTGTAAAAACAGCCGTCGAGAAAAAGATTTTTCATTTTTTTTAGATTTTGCCAACTCTTATTGGTGTCGAAACTCCGAGACTTAAGCCGGATTATAATAATGGGTCTTTGCTAGGTATTTTAATCGTCATACCATTCGTTTAAGTGTGCAAACTTTTTTTAGGCTGTCCCATTACATTTGTCCAAGGAAAAGTCAATCCACATCATTGCTATAGCATTTTTAACACATCTATGACTGAACCCACTGCAATCAGTTATTGTGCCCAATTTTTCACTGGTTCTAGAACTAATCTTAAAAATATCGACAATGCTTTCGAGAATAGTGAACTTTTAAGTAGAGTCGAACTTCATTGCTTTCCTAACTGATTTCAATTTATAGATTATCTAGGCTCAAACGCTCTCGCAAAAACTTGCAACAAACCGTATATTGGATTGTATAAACATGGTGGCGCATGGAGATGGGATAATGGTGAAGGGAACTATACCAATTGGGACACAGGTAGCCTAAGCCCAAGCCTAAATCTAAACCTAAGCCTAAACTAAGCCTACGCCTAAACCTTAACCTAAGCCTAAGCCTAAGTCCAAGCCTAACCCTAATAACAGTTGTCATGGTGCCTGAAAATGAGAAAAAAATTCCTCAAAGTACGAGATGATTAAGGTTATCCCACAAGTGATCCTAATGCGGCATGTGCGGTTATCAATCCGAGCAATGGAAAATGGCAAAATCAGGCGTGTAATATTTCGGGATGTTTTATTTGTGAAATGGTTTTCAAACCCGGAGTCAGTCAAAACACCCAACCGGCTCCAGTTACGGTGACCACCTCAAGAGGCAAAGTGATCGGGTATCATTTCGATCAAGGCAACGACACCAAACAAATATTTTATGGACAAGCCGATATCTTCGAAGGTATTCCTTATGCACAACCACCGGTCGGATTACTTAGATTTTCGGTAAATTTCAAAAGATAAAACAATAATAATTTTATATGTTTAGAAGCCTCAAAAACTAGCTACATTCGCTCAAGATCCTTACTACGCGACGTACTTTCGGAAAGAATGCTTGCAACCCAATTTTCAAGGCAGTATAATGAGTGAAGATTGTTTGACCTTGAATATTTTGACTCCGAATGTAAGCAAGCGTACTGAAAAAAATGACCCGAGAAACAATTTTAAAAACAACTTCAACACTCGACTCAGCTCGATGAGAGGAGCTGAATGATTACCATATCATAGATTTAAACTAAAAAAACCCCTATGGCCGAGTGGCTAGGGTGATAAATTTGTAGTTCAATAAAGTGGGTTCGAATCTCACGTCAAATTTTAAATTTCCAAATTTCATGTAAATCGGAATTCTATCGTTAATTTTAGGCTTCTTCTACAGTAAAATATCCAGTAATGGTGTGGATTCATGGAGGAGGTTTCTTACGTGGCAATTCTCAGCCATACATCCCAGGAACGGTTAGGAATCTAGTAGCCAGAGGAGTCGTTGTTGTGTTCATTCAGTATCGTTTGGGAGTCTTTGGTAAAAAACTTTTTCTTTAATCGACCACGTTGTTTTTAGGCTTCTTTACGACACACACGGATGACTTCCCACCCAACCTAGGCTTATTGGATCAAGTAATTATTCTTAAAACAACTCGAAATTTATACCATTTTAGGTAGAGGCGTTGAAATTCATTCAAGAGGAGATTTCGAATTTCGGTGGTGATCCAACCAGAGTGACAATTTTCGGCGAATCAGCAGGTGCAGCCTCTGTAAACGCACATACCTTTTCACCACTCTCACAAGGTATTCACCAATAATTAAACGAGTTTGATCAAAGACCTAGGCCTCTTCCAACAAGCAATCATGGAGTCTGGCACCGCTCATCTATGCTTTGAAGATTCGCTGGGGCCGACATATCAAAGTTTACGATTTGCTGAGCGAGCATGCGGCTTTACATGGGAAATGTGGAACTCGGGAAATTTCCAGCCATTGAAAAAATGTCTAATGAGTATAAGTGAGAAGGATGCCATAGATCAAATGATGGTAAGTCAAACAAAGAGATGATAGATAGTTACGATGTTGGTGTTCGGGGCTAGGGAAATATTTTTCAATGCGCACAATCGATTTCTCATGTAGAAAACCTCTTTAGAATATTTTAAAAAGTTAAAAAATCTTGAAAATTTTGGAAAAGTTGCACCAAAAATCTCAAAAGTGCAATTTTTTAAGCGACCCTGTAATTTTTTCATAAAGTTTTTTCCCCAAAAGGCTGGTCCTTCAAACTAAAAAAAATATTCTAGGGTGCTGATGGTCCAGTCCCGAATGCTCTATGCTATAATATGGTCCAAGATAATAATTTCTTCCCGGGCACACCCAGATCATTGGCAAAGAATCGAAAGAATATCCCCACGATTATTGGAACCAATAAAGATGAGTGGGGTACATTTGGTAAGTAATAATTGAAATAGCCCCCTGTCTGTTCCCACACTCGTCACTATTGCTTCCCTAGCTACTGTGTACGGTGCAATTATGGTTGAGCAAAGAGGGGTAGAACTTGGAATACAGGCAAGATTAATTAAGCGTTAACCGGCATCTCTAATAGAGGCGAGGATAGTTTGCCTAAAAATACTGTACATACAAAATTGGTCCAGTATTTTTTTTTACTTTTTCATTTTATAGAGCTCATCTACATTATGAACAGCCCGACAAACCTTACAAATTACACCAAAGAATTTGCGGAGTTTCGATTGACAGAAATGTTTTCGAATTTTTTTGGAAATCAAGCTCAAAACATATTCGGAATTTTGGAAAACCTATATGTTGATAATATAGCTAACAATGATTATTTGGGATGGTTGAACTTCGTTGTGGATGTAAGTGATTACATAACCAGTGATTAGAGGTACTGATGAAGTCAAAATATTTTCTAATTTTGGCAGAGTTCTGACTTTTCTATGATCGGAACATGGAAAAAATCGAACAATTACCGCGTCTGGTCCTGAATCTCGTTACTGTTTTTTTACTCTGCGCGCGAGGGCATTCATGGATAGGGGGTTGTAAATTCGACCTCCTCGCCTCGGTGTCCAAAAAATTGAGAGGGGAAGTCGCCGATTAGCTACGAATTAGCAGCCGATTTTTGGGCAATTTTTGCCAAAAAATAAAATTTTTTGGCCAAAGGCTGAGATTTTTAGCCAGAAATACTATTTTTAACCCTCTGATGGACCAAAAGTTTAGAGGATGGGAACATAAGCCTAAACCATTTTTGACTAAAAAAAATTAGCATCGATTTCTTTTGAAGCTCATCAGCCTCTTTTAGATCGGTACAAGTTTCTTTTGGACCGGATATGTTGGTCGAGACGTTCAATTGAATCTGCAAAATAATAACCCTGACGTCTACGTCTACGAATTCACTTATTACTCGGGCGCTGACTCACATAACAAATTTCCCGGCTGGCAACGTAATAATTCTCCATTATTCAAGACTATATAAAATTTTCAGCTGTAACCCATGGTGCCGAGACATCTTTCGTATTCATGGGTTGGGATCCGAGTGATGTGGGCACAGGCAGAATTAATATGTCGGATATAGATATCGCCTTCTTCTTTGGGGAATCATGGACGAATTTTGCCAAAACCGGGTAGGATTTCTAAAAAAAGAGAAAAGGAAAATATGACAAATTTTTTAGAAAACCCACTACAGATGGTAGCTGGAAACCTGCAACCTCGGCCATAAATAATACTGCATATTATGAGATTGGCTGGAGTTCGGGAGCCAGGCCAGCCTATAGAAATAAAGACCAGATTCAATTTAATGAGGTACAATGGAGGCCAGGGTTGTAGAAAATGGGAAAAAGTGACAAAAATTTTAAAAACGGCTTACACCATTCGACTCATCCTGATGAGAAGAGTACCATATCATGAGGGTTTACGAAAGATCTTTACGGTCGAGTGGCTAAAATGCTACCTTTTAGTTTAATGACGCTGGTTCAAATCCCACTTCGAATTTAAAGTTGTCTAATTCCATGAAAAGTGCTCTAGTCGTCTGTTTCGAATTTTGATTCCATTTTTTCAAATCGTTCTTAGGTCATTTTTTTCCATATTCTTCCACCTCGAGGCTTAAAAATTTTCGCAACTGTATTTAATTTTTAGATTTTACCAAATCTTCTTGGTGGCGAATTTCCTAGAGATATACCAGATTATAATAATGGAACACGGACTGGTATTATCTTTATCGGGCAGTATATTCTTTGATTCGATCGTTTTAGGTTGCCAGCCTACTTTTGTCCAAGGAACCGTCGAACCGCATCATTGTTATACCGTATTTAACACCACCAAAAATCAAACAGATGCAACTTATTATTGTTCCAAATATTTTATTGCGCCTTTTAAATTGGGACTTAAAAATATCAATAATGCTTTAGAGAATAGTGAACTTCTAAGTTAGTATATTAGATAATGATCAATGAATAGTGAGGCGGGGTGACCCCTTCAACCCCTATTCTGGCAGCCATAGTGGGGCAGCGTGACCTCTTCAACCCCTATTCTGGCAGCCTTAATGGGGCAGGGTGACCCCTTCAACCCCCGTTTTGACAGCCATAATGGAGCAGGGTTTTTACCCCTAGAGGGATCATCTCCAGAGAAAAAATTTTTGAAAATTTTTTCACGTGGGTGGCCTCCCTATTGTTTAATAGCTACATAATTTTTTAGGTTATCTCAATTCAAATTCTCTTGGTAAGACCTGCACCAAATCTTATATTGGACTGTATTCGAAAAATAGCAAATGGATATGGCAGAATGGAAATGGAACTTATTATAATTGGGACACAGGTATAAAAAAAAGATGAAAAACTTAAATATCTAATTAATTTGATTATAGGCTATCCCTCGAGTGATCCTACTGCAACTTGTGTGGTAATTAATTCAAGCAACGGAAAATGGCAGAACCAAGCATGTAGTTTACCGCAATGCTATATTTGTGAAGCTGTTATTGGATAAGATAACTAATAAAAATAAGAAAAAACTGTATTTTATTGCTTATATGTATTTATGAAAATCAATTGACCAAGAATAAATCCTACTACATTAAATGTGTAATGCCTGTCTGGCTGTCGGACGATCTTGGGAACGATAGATTTAAACCCGGGACGCTAAAACAAATGTTGTAGGGGACAATGAGAGAAGATCGACACCACTTTTATGCGGGTATCCCACCAAAAAATTTTTTCAAAAAAAGGTTAGTTATAACAACGATTAATAAAATTAGTATTAGTAATAACTAATACATTTTTCGATTGCGCGCATTCCCGAAGCGTAAAAACGCTTCCTTGATTCAGAGAAAAGGGTTGTGCATTGAAGCGAAAATGTAAATAATTGTATTATTTATTTTATATTTAGGGATCACAGTTGCATAGACCCCGGTCGAAAATTTTTGTTTTTATGACCCACCCCCTCCGCAGATTGGCGACCTTTTTTTTTAATTGTCATCGGCCCGGGGACCGATGACCTACCCCCCCCCCTCCACCCCGTGACACTTGACCTACCCCACCCCACCATATGACCTACCCCCTGGTTAAATTTTGACGGGGTACCGGGGTTGTGTAACTGTGTTAGGGATGTGCACGGTAAGCAAATATTTTAATCGGGTTTTGGCCCAAAAAGCGTAACAGCCTTGTTTTCTTTCTTTTTTCCTTGGTTTCAAGCGCCGAAACCAACCTCTAGGAGGTAATTTTAGGCGTTGAACACGATTCTGGATTATTTTTACCTCAAACCCTAATTTTAAGGGTGAAAAATGTGATTTTTCTTAATGAACCCCCCTCTAAAAATGTATACAGGTTGTTTTTTGATTGCTCTCACATTTCAAAAATTCGCCAAAAATCGAGTTTATCATTGTGCTCTTTCACCTTGTGTTAGTTTTTTATTGTTTGTGATAAATTCTTGTTTCAAAACATCAAGAGCACAAGACTTTTATAATCTTTTAGCTATCAATGCTGTTTGATCAATAAAAAAAAATTCTTTTCAATTATTGGTATATCAAAGAACGATTAGCTTCATCATCATAAAGCATAAAAATGTGAAAAAATATGATATTTACAGGGTGCCTAAAAATGGCAAATTTGCGATTTTTGTGAGGTTTTTTCAAAAAAAATTTTTAATTTTCACCAAAATAGAAGAATTTTTATACGAGAAATCGATTGCGCAGATTGCCGGTACTTGAAAACGTTTCCCTGACTATGTATTGGGTTGATTCAAAAGTTCTGCGACATTTATTTTGATGAAAATTAAAATTTGAAAAATTGAAAGAATCGCAAAATTGCCTCTTTCTTGGCACACCTGTAATAATTTTGCTATCAATCGATTCAAATAAACTATAATGCAAATTTATCAATTTATTCTTGGAATTTGTGGGCACGTGCAACAGTGATAAAATAATGTTAAGAGCAATGGATCTTAGGTGCTTTTATCAAAAAATAGTGCTTCGAATGGATGACAAAAACTTATTTAAAAGGACGGTGCACGCTTTAACAATTTTGAAGAATAGATTTTCGTGCTAATAATTAGATCTAACTGCAACTCAGGCAATTTTGTTGAGTTATTTTGTCTTTTATAAATAAAATTTACCGTGTTGAATACCTGTCTTTATTTTCTTACAAATTTAGATGGATGCATACCAGAAAAAATTCTATATTCTTACTATATTTTTCGTTTTCTACTCTATCCGAATCGATGGAGCCAATCCTCCAGTTACAGTGACTACCTCGAGAGGTACACTAGTCGGCTATCATATCGATCAAGGCAACGATACCACCAAGCTGTTTTATGGGCAAGCCGACGTATTTTTTGGCATTCCATTTGCTCAGCCTCCAATTGGGCCACTGAGATTCAAGGTAAACATTTGCAGTTTAAAGCACCAGTCCACTTGGAAAAAATATTATGAAAAACGTTATATATTCGGAAAGTTGATAAAAAATGGAGCATTTTTTGTTTTGACGGTAACCTCGGAATTGTTATCGTTGCCGAGATAATCGCGTTTGAAATTGGCGGTTTTTAAATCTGTGTATTACAACGAAAACATGAACGAAATGAAAATTCCCGTTATTGTGTATGCCGAAAATTTGTCCCTGAATCATATAAAGTTGTGTATTGAAAAAAAATCAACATTTTTTGGCAGTTTCCTAAGTGATGACAATTTTTTTAAATTTTCGCGTCAATACACAACTTTTATTGATTCAGAGACGAATTTTCACTGCGTTCAAGCTTTCGTTGTAATACACAGATTTTTCAAAAATCATCAACTTCACATGTAAATATCTCAATAACTACAACGATTCAGTACTTGCCGTAAAAACAAAAAATGCTCCATGTTTCATGAACTTTGGACTGTTCCTTTAAATGATGATTGAATGGGCTTATTTAGAAACCTCAACCAATTTCCAAATTCACACAATCGCCGTACAACGCATCATATTATCGTATGGAATGCTCTCAGCCTAATTATGATGACAGTATAATGAGTGAAGATTGTTTGTATCTGAACATTTTGACACCGAATGTAAGAGAGGATCTGATCGAAGCACACGTATAGGATGCACAGTTGCACAACCCCAGTAAAATTCGATCGGGGTGGGTCATGAAGTGGGGAGGGGTAGGTCATGGGGTGGAAGGGGGTAAGTCATTGTTCTCCGGCACCAGGAACCGATGGCCTTCTAAAAAAAGGTCGCCAAACTGCGGAGGGGGCTGGGTCATAAAAACAAAAATTTTGGACCGGTGTCTGTGTAACTGTGACAGGGTGTCCCAAAAAAGGGCACTTTTGTAAATTTTCCTCTTATTAAGCTATAGGGGATTTTCGATATAATCTTTCTGATAGTCTGATTGTGATTTAGGCTAAGTCCACAACCAAATATCCTGTGATGGTGTGGATTCATGGAGGCGGTTTTTTGCGTGGCAATGGTCAGCCATCTATTCCAGGATCTATCAGGAATATAGTCAACAGAGGAGTTGTTCTTGTGCTTATACAATATCGATTGGGAGTCTTTGGTAGAAAACTTTTTCTCTAGTCAACCAAGTTGTTTTTAGGCTTCTTTACGACACACTCGGATGACTTCCCACCCAATCTAGGCTTATTGGATCAAGTAATAAAATTTTAAAAGCGAATCGACCCACCCATTTAGGTCGAGGCGCTGAAATTCGTCCAACAGGAGATTTCAAATTTCGGTGGTGATCCAACCAAGGTAACAATAATGGGCGAATCAGCCGGCGCGGCCTCTGTAAACGCACATACTTTTTCACCACTTTCACAAGGTATTCACCATAATTACATGGAAATAATCATATTCTAGGCCTCTTCCAACAAGCAATCATGGAGTCGGGCACCGCCCATCTATGCTTCGAAGATTCGGTGGGAGCGACGTATCAAAACTTTCGATTCGTGTCACGAGCGTGCGGCTTTACGTTCGATATGTGGAATTCGGGAAATTACTCGATGATAACAGAATGTCTAATGAACATGGACCCGGATCATCTCATAGGTTATCAAATGGTATGTATTGAGAAAAGATGGTCAAAGAGCGGAATATTTAGGCCTCTGATGGTAATGTCCCGAATGCCCTATGCTATAACATGGTTCAAGATAATTATTTCTTTCCGGGCACGCCCAGATCATTGGCAAAGAATCGAAAGAATATCCCCACTATTGTCGGAACGAATAAGGATGAGTGGGGCACATTTGGTAAGAAATAATAAGTCCAAAAATTGATCTTAAATCGCAAAAAATCTGGTTTTTTGGGTGGGGGGACACTCTGTATATAGAGTTTGAGTAAAAATATAAACCATTTTAGAGCTCATCTACATTATGAACAGCCCGACAAAGCTCACTAATTATACAAAAGCATTTTCGGAATTCCGGCTGACACAAGTGTTTTCGAATTTTCTTGGAGATCAAACTCAAGATGTTCTGAGACTTTTGGAAAACCTTTATCTTGGAAGCAACATAACTGATAGTGATAATTTGGCATGGTTGAACTTTGTTGTAGATGTAAGCAATTACACAATTCTACGATCAATTTTATATGGGTTTTTTAGATTGGCACTACATTCTTTTGGACCGGACCAGTTGGTCGAGATGTTCAATTGAATCTGCAGAATAATAACCCAGACGTATATGTGTATGAATTCACTTATTACTCTGGTGCCGACAGTCATAACAATTTTGCCGGATGGAAGCGTAATGATTCAGTGGCTCAATTTTTTCATAGAAACAATTTTAGCTGTGACTCATGGCGCCGAGACATCCTTCCTATTTATGGGTTGGGGTGAGAACGATTTGGAAAATCACAGGCTTAACATATCGGATGTGAATATTGCGAATATTTTTGGCGAGGCTTGGACTAATTTTGCCAAGACCGGGTATGCAATGATAATAAAAATGCATATGCAAAATTATTTTTTAGAAAACCCACTACAGATGGTAGCTGGAAGCCTGCAACGTTGGCCATAAATAATACTGCATATTATGAGATTGGTTGGAATTCAGGAGCTAGGCCAGCCTATAGGAACCTTGACCAAATCCAATATAATGAAGTAAAGATATACTATTCTACAGGGTGACCAAAAATAGAAAAAAGTAGCAGGGATAATTTTCGAAAACGGCTTACACCATTCGATTCAGCTCGCCTCAAGTCATTTTTCCTTTTCCGCCCGCTGAGTGTAAAAACAGCCGTCGAGAAGCTTTGAAATTTTAAGATTTTTCATTTTTGTAGATTTTGCCAACTCTTATTGGTGTCGAAACTCCGAGACTTAAGCCGGATTATAATAATGGGTCTGTGCTCGGTATTTTAGTCGTCATACCATTCATTTAATTGCACAAACTTTTTTAGGCTGTCCCCTTACATTTGTCCAAGGAAAAGTCAATCCACATCATTGCTATAGCATTTTTAACACACCTATGACTAAACTCGATGCAAACTATTATTGTGCTCAATTTTTCACTAGCTCTAGAACTACACTTAAAAATATCGACAATGCTTTCGAGAATAGTGAACTTTTAAGTTGAGTCAAACTTCATTGCTTTTCTAACTGATTTCAATTTATAGACTATCTAGGCTCAAATGCTCTAGCAAAAACTTGCAACAAACCGTATATTGGATTGAATAAACATGGTGCTGGGTGGAGATGGGATAATAGTAATGGGAACTATACCAATTGGGACACAGGTAGCCTTAGCCTAAGCTCAAGCCTAAGCACAAGCCTAAGCCCAAGTTCAAGCCTAAGCCTAAGCCTAAACCTAAGCCCAAGCCCAAGTGCAAGCCTAAGGTGCCTCAAAATGAGAAAACATCCTCCAAAATACGATATGATTAAGGTTATCCCACAAGTGATCCTAATGCGGCATGCGTGGTAATCAATCCAAGTAATGGAAAATGGCAAAATCAAAATTGTAATATTTCGGAATGTTTTATTTGTGAAATGGCCTTCAAACCCGGAGTCAGTCAAAACACCCAACCGGCTCCAGTTACAGTGACCACCTCAAGAGGCAAAGTGGTCGGGTATCATTTCGATCAAGGCAACGACACCAAACAATTATTTTATGGACAAGCCGATATCTTCGAAGGTATTCCTTATGCACAACCACCGGTCGGATCGCTTAGATTTTCGGTAAATTTGGAAAGATAAAATGATAATAATTTTATATGTTTAGAAGCCTCAAAAATTAGCTACATTCGCGCAAGATCCATACTACGCGACGTACTTTCGGAAAGAATGCCTTCAACCCAATTATCAAGGCAGTATAATGAGTGAAGATTGTTTGACCTTGAATATTCTGACTCCGAATGTAAGCAAGCGAACCAAAATGGAAAAAATGACCCGAGAAACAATTTTGAAAACAGCTTTCAGCACTCGGCTCAGCTCGATGAAAGGAGCTGAATGATTAATATATCATAGGTTTCAAACTAAAAAACCCTTATGGCCGAGTGGCTAGGATGATATAATCATGAATCGGAATTCTATCGTTAATTTTAGGCTTCTTCTACAGTAAAATATCCAGTAATGGTGTGGATTCATGGAGGAGGTTTCTTGCGTGGCAATTCCCAACCATACATCCCAGGAACGGTTAGGAATCTAGTAGCCAGAGGAGTCGTTGTTGTGTTCATTCAATATCGTTTGGGAGTCTTTGGTAAAAAAAACTTTTTCTATAATTGACCAAGTCGTTTTTAGGCTTCTTTACAACACACACGGACGACTTCCCACCCAACCTAGGCTTATTGGATCAAGTAATAAAATTTGAAAAGCGAATCGACCTATTACACCCATTTAGGTCGAGGCATTGAAATTCATCCAAGAGGAGATTTCGAATTTCGGTGGTGATCCAACCAAGGTGACAATCTTCGGTGAATCAGCCGGTGCGGCCTCTGTAAACGCACATACATTTTCACCACTTTCACAAGGTATTCATGCATAATTACACGGAGATAATCATATTCTAGGCCTCTTTCAACAAGCAATCATGGAGTCGGGCACCGCTCATCTATGCTTTGAAGATTCGCTGGGGCCGACATATCAAAGTTTACGATTTGCTGAGCGAGCATGCGGCTTTACATGGGAAATGTGGAACTCGGGAAATTTCCAGCCATTGAAAAACTGTTTAATGAGTATGAGTGAGAAGGATGCCATAGGTCTAATGATGGTAAGTTAAACGGAGAGAGGATGGATAGTTACAATGTTGGTGTTAGGGGATAGAGAAGCATTTTCAAAATTTTTCAATGCGCACAATCGATTTCTCGCAGAAAAGAACACTTTTTTAAATCTTGAATAATTTGGAAAAGTTGCGCTAAAAATCTCAAATGCAATTTTGTAAGCCACCCTGTAATGTTTTCATAAGGTTTTTCCCCAAAAGGTTGGTCCTTTAAACTCAAAAAAATATTCTAGGCCGCTGATGGTCCAGTCCCGAACGCCCTATGTTATAATATGGTCCAAGATAATAATTTCTTCCCGGGCACTCCGAGATCATTGGCAAAGAATCGAAAGAATATCCCCACGATTATCGGAACCAATAAAGACGAGTGGGGTACATTTGGTAAGTAATAATTGAAATAGCTCCCTGCCTGTTCACTATTGCTTCCCTTGCTACTGCGTACGGTGCAATTATGGTTGTGCAAGGAGGGGTAGAACTTGGAATACAGTTTATTAGGGGAAAGATTAATTAAGCGTTAACCGGCATCTTTACTAATAGAGGCGAGGATGGTTTGCCTAAAAATACTGGACCGATAAAAATCGGTCCAGTATTTTTTTCTTACTTTTTCATTTTATAGAGCTCATCTACATTATGAACAGCCCCACGAATCTTACGAACTACACCAAAGAATTTGCGGAATTTCGACTGACAGAAATGTTTTCGAATTTTTTTGGAAATCAAGCTCAAAATATATTCGGAATTTTGGAAAACCTTTATCTTGACAATATAGCTAACAATGATAATTTGGCATGGTTGAACTTCGTTGTGGATGTAAGTGATTACATAACCTAGCGATTAGAGGTACCGATGAAGTCAAAATATTTTCTAATTTTGACGGATTTTTAACCTTCTGATGGACCAAAAGTTTAGGATGGGAACAATTTAAAAAATCACATAAAAAAGACAACAAAATAAAAAATTTATGAATTTTTTAATTTTTCACAAATTGAGGGATCTTTTTGAGGGCTAAGCCATTTTTGACTAAAAAAAATTAGCATCGATGTCTTTTGAAGCTCATCAGCCTCTTTTAGATCGGTACAAGTTTCTTTTGGACCGGATATGTTGGTCGAGACGTTCAATTGAATCTACAGAACAATAACCCTGACGTCTACGTCTACGAATTCACTTATTACTCTGGTGCCGACAGTCATAAATTATTTCCCGGCTGGCAACGTAATAATTCTCCATTATTCAAGATATATAAAATTTTCAGCTGTAACTCATGGTGCCGAGACATCTTTCGTATTCATGGGTTGGGATCCGAGTGATGTGGGCACAGGCAAAATTAATATGTCAGATATAGATACCGCCTTCTTCTTTGGAGAATCATGGACGAATTTTGCCAAAACCGGGTAGGATTTTAAACAAAGTGAATAACAAAATATGACATATTTTTTAGAAAACCCACTACAGATGGTAGCTGGAAACCTGCAACCTCTGCCATAAATAATACTGCATATTATGAGATTGGCTGGAGCTCGGGAGCCAGGCCAGCCTATAGAAATAAAGACCAGTTTCAATTTAATGAGGTACAATGGAGGCCAGGTGGTAGAAAATGGGAAAAAGTGGCAAAAATTTTAAAAACGGTTTACACCATTCGACTCATCCTGATGAGAGTGATGGAAGAGTCGAACGAGTACCATATCATGGGGGTTCACAAAAAAATTCATATGGTAGAGTGGCTAAGATGCTACCTTTCAGTTTAATACTGTGGGTTCGAATCCCACTTCGAATTTAAAGTTGTCTAATTCCATGAAAAGTGCTCTAATCGAGCTGTTTCGAATTTTGATTCCAGTTTTTCAAATCGTTCTTAGGCCACTTTTTTTCATATTCCTCCACCTCGAGGCTTAAAAATTTTCACAACTGTATATAATTTTCAGATTTTACCAAATCTTCTTGGTGGCGAATTTCCGAGAGATATACCGGATTATAATAATGGAACACGGACTGGTATTATCTTTATCGGGCAGTATATTCTTTGATTCGATCGTTTTAGGTTGCCAGCCTACTTTTGTCCAAGGAACCGTCGAACCGCATCATTGTTATACCGTATTTAACACCACCAAAAATCAAACAGATGCAACTTATTATTGTTCCAAATATTTTATTGCGCCTTTTAAATTGGGACTTAAAAATATCAATAATGCTTTAGAGAATAGTGAACTTCTAAGTTAGTATATTATAGTCCGTTTCAGCCCTATAAAAAGCTGGACCCAAAATTCAAAGTCCGAAGTTAGCATCCCATCCGATCTGGCAAGTTAAGCAACGTTGGGCTAACGTTGATAGGTCCAACTCCCATCCGTTTCCTTGTACCCAAATTCGTTAAAAAATTTTGCATGTGGGTATTTTTATGTGAGAAAGACGTTGGTAAAGTTATTTTTTCAAAGAACCTTATGAAAACATGATTTTTTTAAAAACTTTTTCGAATAACACCTAATTTCGTAAAAAAAAGTTGTCAAAAATAACGTTTTCATAAGTTTAGAAAAAAGAAAAATAAATTTTTGGGTACCAAAAAATTTTTCGCGCCACCCATATAATTTTTTAGGTTATCTCAATTCAAATTCTTTTGGTAAAACCTGCACCAAATCGTATATTGGACTGTATTTGCATAACAAACAATGGATATGGCAGAATGGAAATGGAACATATTATAATTGGGACACAGGTACATAAAATCAGTTTTACGAGAAATTTGAGAAAAAGTTGCCTCCATGGCTCAGTGGGGTTGGCCACTTAGGCACTAACGCACAAAAGTTCAAGTCCAGCTTGTGTCCATTTGTTTTTTACTTTTTTTGCCTTTTTATTTTAAAAAAGGAAATCGACATATTTTATAACTCCCCAAGGCGATTAAAATGACACCAAAATGATCAAATTTGAACATTGTTTTGGGTTATTGAAACGAAAACCCTGATTCATATTTTCATTTCAATAACCCAAAACAATGTTCAAAATTGATCATTTTGGTGTCATTTTAATCGCCTTGGGGAGTTATAAAATATGTCGATTTCCTTTTTTAAAATAGAAAGGCAAAAAAAGTAAAAAACAAATGGACACAAGTGGGAATCGAACTTTTGTGCGGCAAAAACTTTTTCCCTCTTCTCATGGAATGGACCTTACAATAAGATGAAAATCATAAATAAAGTGTGTTTCATGGAGAGGTTCCAAAAAAGCGCCGGAAGCATAGCCTAGTGGATTTCGTCACAGACTTCAACTTTGAAGACCCGGGTTCAATTCCGCTCAGAGCCAAATCTTTTTCATCGTCCAAAATTGATGAAAATTTTTGCCTATGGGTAATTTTATTCGAAAAACACGATGGTGATATTATTTTTTTATGAAGATTTTTGTAAAAAATAGAAAAATCAATCTTTTACCTATTTCTTGAAAAACACTAAGATTTAAATAAAAATAGGTAAAAAATTGATTTTCTATTTTTTACAAAAATTTTCATGAAAAAATAATATTACCATCGTGTTTTTTGCATAAAATTACCCCCTAGGCAAAATTTTTTTTATCAATTTTAGAAGATACAAAAAGATTTGGCTCCGAGCGAGATTGAACCCGGATTTTTTATCTAATTATTTGGAGTATAGGTTATCCATCGAGTGATCCTACTGCAACATGTGCGGTCATCAATTCAAGCAATGGAAAATGGCAGAACCAAGCATGTGGCATACCGGAATGCTATATTTGTGAAGCTGTTATTGGATAAGATAATCTGATTTTTAAAAATTTATTTATTTAATAAATGTATTATATTGTGTTATTACAGATTGTGTTCCAACCAAACGGCTAAATAAGACAAATTCATAACTCGAAGAGGAAAAAGTATTTTAACATGAGATTTTTTGCAACTTGCTCAGACGAATCGCCCGTTTCATGAACATTTTTTTGAATTTTCAAAGTGGTCTGAACATTGAAATGAAAATTTAAATTTTTGAAAAATTTCACCGCCAATCGATAGAGTGTGTTGAAAAACGGTAGTACTCCAAATCTCATAAAAAACATTCTTCGTTTTCGAGGAAATTCAAAATTTACTCAAAATAGCCGCATCAAAATGGCTATTAGTGGCACTATAACTTTCACCACGCTAACTTTCGTCATATAACTTTCGCTACGATAACTTTTGCCACGTAACTTTCGCCACTTTTGTGTCAATAAACATTTAATTTCAGACTAATTAAGTTGCCTGATTTGCAATAAATATGTATATTGACACGAACGTGGCGAAAGTGATAGTTTTCTGGCAATGTGGCGAAAGTTATAGTGCCCTATTAGTGATGGTTTCAGAGCGCGCCAGAATGAATTAGTGAAGTTATTCGTGATAAATTAGTGAAGTACCAAAATTTCAGAACGTATTTGTGGCTGCCCTGAGGGATCCCCTAGATAAAAGTGGCGCCGATTGTCTTCTCTCATCACTTCCCCCCTACAACTTTAGTTTAATTACAACAGGGTGTATGTAGATTAGTGTAGTTCTGGGCTTGATTCTTATTCAAATTTATTATACATTGAATATTTGTAATAGGCAGAATCAGTATATTACAAAAGCGTGAAATTACAATTAAAATGCACAATAGTGTTTAAATCACTCATTCCTGGGATCGTTTGTAAGACACATAAACATTACACGTTTATAGTAGTAGGATTTATGGCGTACACATGACATTCATCGAAGGCAAACCATTTAAACAGGTTTGATAAGCACAATGAGCGCCACAATCAATATACCCATTGGCACATTCTTGATGACATACAGAACCAATTCCTTTATATCCGGCCATACATGGCTGATAACATAAGCCAGCAGAATTCTCAGTGCCTGATGCACATTGTAATGGTGTGCCAAGACCACGACCATATGATTTTTTGGAACAAGACAATCCCCAATCCATGGCATCTAAAACATTTTATAAGTTAATAGTTTAAAAGAGTCGGCACCTGTAGCGCAAGGTTGGGCACACATACAACACCCAGCAGGTACAAGTCCGTTTTGACATTTTGGATACCATACTAGGCCCAGTAATTCACAACCTTGTGGATTTTCTTTTTCACACGTGTCGTTATTCCATAAAGCATAGCCAAGACCACGGCTGGATGAGTTTGGTTTTAGACACAAAAGGCCAATGTCCTAAATATTATAGCTAGCAAAAAAGGTCTCGGATGTTAACTAACAAAAAAAATTGACGCAGGGCCTGGATGTCTGTCTGTAAGGAAAGACGGATTTTAGGAAATCCCCTTTGGCGTTTGCCCCCTTCTAGGAAGATCCCTGCCAACTCACAGCACACAGCTATTAGTGGAATATATCTTACCAAAAAGGCACTTTTTGATATTTTTGAGCGATTTTTTTCAAAATATTTTAAGCTTTTTTAATTTTCACTAAAATAATCTTATATGGGTTTTTCTATGTGAGAAATCGTTTGCGTGCATTTTCGGATCTTGGAATTTAAAAAATGTGCAAAAATCACAAAAGTGCCTTTTAAGGAAAACCCTGTAAATTCGAGGTACGGAGCGGGTTTATGGTGCTGACTACAGGAATATAATTCTATCTAGATTTGTGTTATACTTACTGTAAAACCATTTGGACAATCTTCCCAACAAACCGGCCCACTTCCAGTATATCCAGCTTGACATTTTGGATAACAAACAAATCCATTCATTTCAGAATTTGCATCACAACTATTCGGAAAAACTCCAGCACCTCTATCATAGGTCTTCTTCCAACACGAATTATTACCCGTCTCTTGGGCAAAACTGACTAGCGATTGTAATAAATAAAAGAAAGTTATAGTAGTAAAACTTTTTTTGGACATTATACCCAACATGATTCATACTGAATCAGAGAGAAAGTTTTAAAGTTTATATAATTTTTGACATTAAAACCCAAACAAGATTTCAAAATGATATGATTGGTTTCGACTATTCTCGAGTGGAAATTTGCATAATCTGATAAAAATGAAAAATGTTTGTTGAAACTTGTTTATTTGGATGTGGTGATTCATTCGCTGAAAATTATTTTTATTTATATGAGGGGGCCAAAGTCCGTGACAATGTTTTGAAAAAATATCTTTTCTAGAAATTCTTTTTCGCCGTCTTTTTCCAGTATTAGAAGAGTGTATGAGGAAATTTCTACACAAATTTCAAATTCAGATGACTTCAGGCTTTCGCTGTGATGAATTTTTTAAAAATGCCTTCAAATTTTTATGTTTTTGCTCTAACTTTCGACCCTTTATATTTTCATAGGGAAATCCATTTTCGATAAAATCTTTTTTGGTTTATAGAGAACCAACGATGCCCTACAAGATGCACTTATCAGTTTTTTGAGACGATCATTACTTGTCGAGATATCGAATTTTCTTCGTTAGGATACCTTAAAATGGACATTTTTCAAAGATTGAGCCTAGAGGCTAGCTATCAAAAAACGGACTTTTAAGCCTCCAAATGTATAAGATTATTAACAAAAATATGTACACAATTTATAAAGACAAATATGAAGATAAAGACTCATAGCCGTCAATTTCGCTTTCTAAAATTGCATGAAAGTTCTCTTCCAATTCGGTAAAATTTGGGCGATCTTGTGCACTTTCTTCCCAACACTTTTTAGCCAATTTGTAAAGTTCTTCCGGCATATCTTCAGGATGCTCTAACCTTTGTCCTGATTTTAACAACTCTACCATTTCATCATAACACAGAGAAGCATATGGAACTTGTCCTAATGTGAACATCTCATACATCAAAATTCCGAATGACCAAACATCGGATTTTTCGGAGAAGATATGATCTGTTAGAGCTTCGATTGAAAGCCATCTGATAGGGAGCTTTTTGTGCGAGGTTGCTTTGTAGGTAAAAGTTTTATCACATTTGCAGCAAAGTCCAAAGTCGGATATTTTGGCGATGTTGGAGCCAAATAAAAGAATGTTTCTTGCCGCTAAATCTCGGTGCACCATGCCTTTTGAAACGATATATTGCATTCCTAAAAAATGAAACAATTTTTCACTAGTTTGATCCTCGATTTAGTCGTCCCTCTAGGAACCGATCCTAGAGGGCCACTAATTCGAGGGGCCAATACATCGAGATTGTCTCGCCGGGGCCGAGCTCAAGGGCGGATAAATTTAGGGGGCTACTAAATCGGAGGGGGAGCACTAAAAAATCGAGGTTCTACCGTATATATGTTGTATTCAATCTTGAATTTCACTCGATCCTGAATCGGACGTCCGATATTGACTATTTTCGATTCAGAAAAAGATCGGCTACAACATATACATATGTGAATAGGGAGTCTAGACTTGGACATAATCCCTCGATTCCGTGTTATTTATGAAACTGATTCTAGTACCATTTGAGTTGAGACTACACAACATAATCACGATGACAATCTAGGAAAGTGATGTATGCATTATTTTTTGGTGTTGGAAAAATATTTTTAGTGCCAAAAAATAGAACCCTTTCGAAATATGTTCGTTGATGTTCGAAAACTCGATTTTCTAAAAACTGAAAGCGCTTTTACGAAAAAATAACATCGCCAACGTGTTTCCCGCGTAAAAATTACCCCTAATTTTTTAGAAAATTTCGAAAAATAAAATTTTCCGATTTTAGACCATCTTCAATTAGGGGTATAAGAGCCGAAGTAGCTTCAAAAAGATGCTTATTTAAAAGATTATTCAGACAATGAACAAATTATAGTGAGAAAAGAGAGAGTTCAAAAAAATCCTGCTTTGAGAACTATGGCAAAACTATGTGTCAATTCGTTGTGGGGACGGTTTTACTGCTTTTTTCAAAATTTTGGGGTCCCTCGAATCTCGGTCAGACCCCCCCCCTCCTGAGTATTTTCGAAATCTAGAGCCCCCTCTATTCATAAATGCCAATACCTAAAATATTTTTACCTCTTGTTATTTGCCACAAAATCGACACAAAATCATTCCAAGGTAATTCTTCTTTGTTGGCATTTCGAAAACCCCGAACATAATGCAATAGATCAATTTTGGCGATATCAAAAATCAAGCATGGCTTATCACTAGGCATTGTCCATCCTATCATACACATTAAATTTTCATGATATCCCAACGTTTTCATCACTGTAATCTCTTTGTA
>JAQGBS010000381.1:0-22566 GCA_034698545.1 Acrobeloides obliquus
GTTTTGACGGCATCCTCTGAATCGTTTTTCCCATCGAGATAGATGCATTTGAAATTATGAATTCGTGTACATGTTTTCGTTGTAATACACAAACTTTTTTGAATTTTTGCGGAAAAATCATGAAAAAATGATATATTCGTAAAGTTGATGAAAAATTGAGCATGTTTTGTTTTTACGGCATCCACTGAATCATTTTCCCCATCGAGATAAATACATTTGAAAATATGAATTCATGTCATGTTTTCGTTGTAATACACAAACTTATTTGAATTTTTGCGAAAAAATTGTGAAAAAATGATGTATTCAGAAAGATCATGAGAAATTGAGCATGTTTTGTTTTTACGGCATCCTCTGAATCATTTTCCCCATCGAGATAAATGCATTTAAAAATATGAATTCGTATGCATGTTTTCGTTGTAATACACAAACTTTTAAAAAATTTTTGCGGAAAAATCATGAAAAAATAGCATCAATCGACAGGAAATCTTATGCTGAACAACTTTGCTAATTCAAGTTTGCGTAAAAAATGATTTTCTCCGATCAAAAATGCAAAATAAGTTTAAATTTTTGAATTTTGTGTATATTAAAACGAAAACCCTGCATCGTTGTAATATACAGATTTCAAAAATCGTCAACTTCAAACGCGATTATCTCGAAGCCGTTAGCGATTCAGAATTTACTGTAAAAACAAAAAATGCTCCATTTTTCATGAACTTTCGCTAGTCCTAGATGCCTATGGGGAAGAAAATTTTCCTACAGGCCTCAGAAGGTTTATATCCGCATTTTTTCTTTTTAAGGCTATATCTCGATCGATTTAAGTCCGTTTGGACTGAAATTTTTTTGGTTCAATTCCTGAAATTACGGCGAACAACTTTGTAGAACATCACTTTTTATGAAAAAATTTCCATGTTGGAGAAAACTTAGAAGAAAGTTATTGATGCTTTTGAATTAAACCCCAAAACTGGCTTGATGGCTTAGTTGGTAGAGAGTTAGTGTCAAAACAGAAGGTCACAGGTTCGATTCCCGTGTTTGTAAAAAAATTAGGAAAAAAGTGACCTATTTTTGGGCAAAAACAAAATGGTCAACACGGGAATCGAACCTGTGCTCTTCTGATTTGACGACTAACTCTCTATCGACTAAGCCATCAAGCCATTTTTGGGGCTTAACTCAAAAGCATCAATAACTTTCTTCTAAGTTTTCTCCGACACAATTATTTATTTTTTCATAAAAAGTGATGTTCTACAAAGTTGTTCGCCGTGATTTTAGGAATTGAACCAAAAAAATTTCAGCCCAAACGAACTTAAACTGACCGAGATATGGCCTTAAAACGAAAAAATGCAGGTATAAACCTTCTGAGGTTTGTAGAAAAATTTTTCTTCCCCATGAGCATTTAGGACTGGCGTTATTATTATTCATTTTCGATGAACTTTCAAGCCCAATTGAGGCTTTTTGAGCAAAGTCCGTAACACATAGTGAGTGTTCCATGTAAGCATTTTTTTCTTACGTCCCGACTAGAATGCCCATAATAACCTTGTTAACGTAATGGAGTATCGCTGTTTGCCAAAGATTTTCACGGCATTGATGTTAAACCAGGTGAAATTTTATGCTCGGAGAAATTTTCTATTTCCATGGGGTGATTTCTTAGAAGTTAAATGTTGTTAAAAAAATGAACACATGAATTTTGAATCCGATCAGTGATCTATCAATGTTAACAAATACAGTCAAAGCTCGCAATAGCGACCCTTCTTCTACATAATGACCAGGGTTGGGAAATAGAATTATCCAGATTTATCCGGCCACAGGGAAATTGGATAAATCCGGGGAATTCTGGAGAAATCTGGGGAATTCTTTTCTCCGGAATTACTTGGTTTGAACATTTTCTCTCCCTCAAGCTTGCCTCGGTGGTGCAGTGACAAAGCAGAGGCTTCGTAACCACAAGGTCGCGAGTTCGAATCCCGCTTGGAGCCAATTTGGTTCTACTTTGGGCAATTCTGGGGAAAAAAATCCCCCTCCCCCCCCCCCCGGAAATCCAGGGAAACCCCAACCCTGCTAGTGATCCCTCTACGGCTGACCAAACTGGGAAAAAGTGGGGGATAGGTGGAAAACAGCCGACTTCCTTTTACATAAAATCACCGTTTTCAACCATGCCGAACAATTTCTGATCATGTTTAGAAAAATTTTAAAAATCTTTTTGTTGAAAAATCAATTTCTATCAACCAAAAAGTAATCATGCAAAACAAATTACTTCAAGTGGAAGTCGAAACTGAGCCTCGAATCCCGCTTGGAGCTAAATTTTTTTGCCCCCTTGGCAAGGACTTTTTCGTTTCATTCATATCGTTTCATTCGTATCTTTTCATTCATATCGTTTCATTCATATCGTTTCGTTTCATTTGAATCTATGCCGAACTAAGCTACCAAATTCTGACAAGAAATTTTCTTTACAGAAACATAGAACTTGAGTTGAAAAATGTTGTAAAAAAGAAATTATACAATTTCATAAAGTTTTCATCGAGTTATGCAGTTTTTCGGTAAGTGGATTTTTGTACGATTTCTATGCGTCTAAATCTTTTTGACAAAATCGAAAAAAGTTTGGCAGTGTCCATTTTTCAATAATTCCGCTGTAAATGTGTTATTAACACTTAGTTGACTCCTTTTCATGTGTTTCACTCGACTCCATTTTTAGTCACACTTTGTCATGTCTTGTTGAGAGGTTTGATTGTAGTGTGGGGGAAATAAAAAAATAAATAATTAATTTTTTGCAACAGGAAAATTATTATTGTCTATCAAGGAGCAATTTGGTTTGAAATAATTGGTAAAGAATTTTATTTGATTAGGCAGATTTTTCTTTTATTAGAGCGCCCAGTGGCGTAGCCAGAACTTCAAATACGTGGGAGGGGGCGGTACTGTAATTGAGTTTTGAAAAAATGAACATTTAAAAAAATTTCCAGATATATAAGGGGGTGGTAAAGTAATTCGATTTTGTAAAAAGTTGAAAAGTTCGATCCGGACTCCGATTTATATATTTTTTGAGAGTACTCGACTAGAGAATAAAAAAAGTCTTTTGGGGTTGGGTCTGAATCTACATGGTTTGGGGGATATGCCCATTTTTGTCTTTTTAGGTATATCCAATGGTCGTACTGGAATAAAAATTGGGTTTTTAAAATTGGGAAAATTGTCATTTTTCGCTTCAAAAACCCAATTTTTCCCTGAATCAGGGTCAATGAAGCATTTTCAAACATTGAGGATGCGCGCAATCGATTTTTCGCATAAAATTACCCCTAGAAAAGTCATTTTTGCAAAAATTCAAAAAAAATTTTTTCGGAAGTGCTGCTGCAAAGTTTATCTCCCCTCTTTAAAGGGTGGCCCGCTTATAGAGCATTCACTGTATTTTGGTATATCATACATGGGCAAGGTGGGGAGGAGGGAGTGCTCGGTGAGGGGGTTCCCTCTCCCCTCATGGCCCCCAATAAGGGGGTCCTTCGTTCGATCTGCCTTCTGTCAGCCAAAAACGTTATTTTTAATTTTCGGCCTTGTGAGGGGGTCCCTCCTAATTTTCGTCCGATGAGTGAGTAGGTGGGGGAGGGGAGGCTCCTCCCCCTTGCTCACATATGTGGTATATATTACTCTAATACGGCAGAGGTGGGTCGAGCCTATCCAAATGTGTAGTTTTCTAGAGTCTAAAACGATGAAATTTGATTGTCATTAGAGGTTTATCCCATAACATGAGATTTGACGCATTTTTGAATGTTTCGTGGACTTCGAAGAATCGAAGTGAAAAGCAACGATTTTGACTTGATTCACGATGTATTATCAGAACGATTTGGAATTGGCTTTTCTGTTAAATGCACTAATTCAAAATGCAAAAAAGTATCCGTAAATAATGAACTATGCTCTTTCAGAATCCGAACGAATTTTGAGAAAATTCGACAGTTAAAGGGTGTAATATTTATGGTGTATTCTAGAAAAATCGAAAAAATTTTCTCCGATTTTATTCTAAAAACCGACTTTTTAGGGTAATTTCTAGACGAAAAATCAATTGCGCGCATTTTCAAAGAAAAATTAAATTTGACTCTGAAAATCAGGGTAGAACTGCGTTTCGACGCGAAAATTTTTTCCAATTGTATTCTAAAAATCGACATTTTAGGGGCGTAACATTTATGGGCGTATTCTCGAAAAAAAACGCGAAAAATATTTTTTCAAAATAAAAAGTTTATATCTTTTTCTGATACACTTGGGTAAAGGGTAGGTCGACCCACCTGCATATCACCGCTGGGGGGGGGGGAGTTCAAATTTTGGCAAACGTGTCGCTTTTGGTAAAAATATATAGCAAAAAACCAAAGGGTTTTTGATTTTTCGATTTTGACGAATTTTTCAATTTTTTACGAATTTTTGATGAAGTTTTTGATTTTTGACAAATTGTTCTATTTTTATGAATTTTTCGATTTTTTACGAAATTTTCGATTTTTTTATGAATTTGCAATTTTTTACGATTTTTGATGAATTTTTCGATTTTTGATGAATTTGCAATTTTTACGAATTTTGCAATTTTTTTATGAATTTTTCGATTTTTGACGAAATTTTTGATAAATTTTTCGACAAATGTTTCAATTTTTGATGAATTTTTCGATTTTGACGAATTTTTTATGAATTTGCAATTTTTACGAATTTTGCAATTTTTTATGAATTTTTCGATTTTTGACGAATTTTTGATGGCGCGCTGACACTTGCGGACGAACTTTTGCGGACCCGACATTTGCGGACCGACATTTGCGGACCCGACACTTGTGGAGCCGACATTTGCGGATTGCCATGGGAAAAAAATTTTTATAGGTCAAAACTAATTCATTTTTTATTTTGAGAAAATTACAAAATTTTTACCAATTTGGAAAAAAAATTTTCCCATGGCAATCCGCAAATATCGGGTCCGCAAGTGTCGGGTCCGCAGATGTCGGTCCACAAATGTTCGTCTGCAAGTGTCGGGTCCGCAAATGTTCGTCCGCAAATGTCGGGTCCGCAAGTGTCGGGTCCGCAAAAGTTCGTCAGCAAGTATCGGCGCGCCTTTTTGATGAATTTTTCGATTTTTGACGGCCAAAAAAAGACGTCAAACGTGTCGATTTTTAGTCGTCAAACGTGTCTCTTTTCGGTTTACCAGCCTATCCCCTTGCCCATTTATGCTTCCTGGTTAAATTATTGTGCCATGCATATGTAGTCATTGGATCACCCTATAGATAATGATATCCGTTTTGTGCGTATATTTTTTAATTTCCCTAGTCTATAATTTATAATACTATAATTGCACTTTGTGGTTTCTCATACTCACATGCCATGCTTCATTTCCACTCACCTATTTAACTTGAAAACAACAACTTATATACGGCTAAAAGGAAACCTATTCGTTTCGAATTTCCGTCCAATCCTTTTTTCGTGACGCATAGACTTGTTTTACTTTAGCTAGAAATGATTATAGATATTTTTCGTTTGGCACGGCAGATAATTAGATTATTGCCGAAAGTCGTATAACCCTCTAGACTCGCAAAGGGAAAACAAATGTCGAAGGATGTGCATTTTCTAAAAAGACAATGTTAATTTATTTTTTTGTTCCGACTTTTCATCCCTCTTTTTTGACTTCTTCTTAATTGTGTTGTAGAAGAGTTTTTCAAGGAATTCCTGTGCTCGAAATCCAATTTCACTCGGCCTAGGAAAATTTATGGGCATGTGCACGGCACGACCGGAATCACGGCTTATTCGGCAATCGGGATCTCCATAGGTAATCGAAACTATGCAAACACCGTGTGTCGCTTTATGAATGGCTGGGCTTTATAAGTGCGTTTGAGCTACTTCATGCATTCACGAGTTTTATTCGGTGTTATTTTATTAGGGAAGTAAATTTTTTCTCGTGAAGGTCATCTTGAATATTTGAAAAATGCTATCTTGATTCAGAGAAATGAGTGGGTATATTGAATTGTTCAAAAGTTCAACAATGTGAACATTCGATTTCTCGTATAGACCAACCTTAAGGCATCACGTTTTCTGGTAAAAAAATGAACTTTTGATCAATTTCGCTTCAATATCCACCCACCCATTTCCCTGAATCAGGGGAACATTTTCAAGCATGCTTCGTGAATGCGTGCAAATTGATTTCTCGCATAAAATTACCCATATAGTTTCATTTTTAGAAAAAATTTCGAATTCAAATCATAGGTGGGCGCGTGGTCTGTCGTAATTTCAAAAAAAAGCACAACCCTCCCTCTTCCCTCCCCCCTCACTCTCGACTTGACCTTCTTTCTTTCCCTCCTCCCCGGCACAACCCTCTCGACCCCTCAGCACGACCCCCTTTGACCCTTCAGCACAACCCTTCGACCCTACCCTGTCGTCACGACACCCTACAACACCCCGCAGCCCACGTGTGATCCACTTTGCCAAGTAACCGACATTTTTCGTAAAGCTAGTCATGAAAAATGTTATATGACTTCTTTGTCCCTTATGCGATATGTTGATCTAAATTTACTCTAATGAGGCAGAGTTGGGTCAAGCCCATCCATGGTCAAGTGGTGTAGTTTTCTAGAGTCTAAAATGATGAAATTTGATTGTCATTAGCGGTTTATCCATGAAATTGACACATTTTTGAATGTGTATTAGTCTATATATGATTTTTTTGAGTTGAAATAAGACCTAAACAGATTATAGAATTTGTTCTCAATTACATGGCGTCCCCAAAAAAGTGAAAATTTCGTGATTTTTCATGAATTGTGGAAATTTTTTGTCTATAAATGACCCCTATAGGGGTAATTTGATTGAGTAGCCCTTCGTGGAGTTTCAAACACGGATTCGTCGCGCTCTGAAAAAAAAATCGAGTTTTGACCGAAAAATCGAATTTTCTATTTTTCAGCCAAAATTCGATTTTTTGACAAAAATTCAATTTTTTGGCCAAAACTCGATTTTTTTTTTATCAAAATTCGATTTTTTGATAAAAATTCAATTTTTTAGCCAAAATTCGATTTTTCGGTCGAGAAGTATCGACATTTATTGCAGAGGAATTTGCCCCATTTGATGAATAAGTAGAACTTTTATTAGATTTTCTTGTTGTTTTTTTCGATGCCTTCATAGTCGCTTCATTTAATTTTCCAACTAAAGCATTTTTGAAGTATTCTCGGTAGCCGAATGTAGTAAATCAGGAGAAATATTCTTTATGTTCACATTTGTGGGCGAAATTTTGTTACAAGATCCCAATTTGGACGATTCTACAAAATTTCAACTGTACTCTTATGAGCTTAAACTTCAAAAAAGTACGTGCTGATTTCTGCGTGCGTGCTGATTTCGGCACTATAACCTTTGCCATGTTTCATGTTTGCTACGACAACTTTCGCCACGTTGTCTTTCGCCAGGCCACTCCTACGGGGCCACGGGGAACCGTACAGTTGACAGTGATCAGCTATAACTTTCGCCACGTTCGTATCAATATACATATTTATTGCAAATCAGGCAACTCAATCTTTTAATATTAAACGACAAATGTCTTTCTGTCTGTCTGTTTGTTTGTCTGTGTCACCGAATTTTGTAACCTTAAGTCCAATCCCGTTACGACTTAGATTTTTAAAAAGAGCTTGGCGAGAGACGAAAAATGACATCAAAATCATGGGGTACCCCCTCTGGAAAAAATTAAAAGATCAATTTTTTTCATTTTCGCCTTTTATGCTTTAATATGTGGTCATAAATGAAACAAATTTTATTGATTTGCCTTCATGGCGCAGTTGGTAAAGCTTTAGTTTTGCAGTCGGAAAGGAGCAGGTTCGATCCCCGCCTAAATATTTTTGCATTTCAATAAATGTTCTTTTTTTAAAAAAATCGATTTATTTGAAAAAATTGAAAATAATCGAAAAAAATTGAAAGAAATTGTTTCGATGTAAAAACAGTGGAAATTTCGGTAAAAAACCGGGAAATTTCTGTCAAAAAAGGGCAACTCGGTCTTCCGTGCATCTAAAGGCCTAATTCGTGTTTACCATTACTGAGCAGGCGTGTAGGGCCGTGCCTGCTATGGAGCATTAGATAAAAAACTTAATTGTTGTGAGACTTAATGAGTCCTAGCCTGATGGACCGCCAACACTGGAACAAGAGAGTGACGATTCGGGAGTACCCTAGAGGTATATTAGATAAATTGGCCGGAAATGCTGTAGCTTGATCAACCTGGGCCGCGCCGACATTTGCGGACGAACTTTTGCGGACTCGACATTTGCGGATTGCCATGGGAACAAAATTGTTTATAGGTCAAAACTAATTCATTTTTTATTTTGAGAAAATTACAAAATTTTTCCCAGTTTGGAAAAAAAATTTTCCCATGGCAATCCGCAAATGTCGGGTCCGCAAAAGTTCGTCCTCAAGTATCGGCGCGCCACCCTAGGTATGCAAATGACCTCTTACGAGTTTGCAGCATAACCGAATTCAAACTTCTTCTTCCTTCCGGGCGCGAAGCGCTCGGTTCCCCGGTTCTATTAGAGAGAATAAAGGTTTTATAATATAGGTTTTTATCATTACAACCCCAGGGACCCCCCCCCCCCCCAGCTATCAGAGGCCGTTACCAGCGACAAAACAGTATGTTTATTGACACAAAAGTGGAGAAAGTTAGCGTGGTGAGATTCGTGGCGAAAGTTATAGTGCCCTGATTTCTGCGCGAGATCAGCACGTACTTTTTTCAGACGTTTAAGCTCGTCAGAGTACAGTTGAAAAATTGTGTAGAATCGTCCAAATTGGGATCTTGTAAAATTTCGTTCATGTGATTAGTAGCTTCAATAATATGGGCGTCCAAGGGGTTGGTCAAAAGTTTTATTTTGATTTAATAGCGTCTTCAGAAATTGATTGCGCGCACTCCCAAAGTGTGAAAACACTTTCTTGACGCTGATTTAGGGTAGTGTATTGAAGCGAAAATGAAAAAAAATCGGATTTTGACAGGATATCCGAGGGTTTTTCTAAGCGAGAAATCGATTGCGTGCATTCCCGAAGCGTGAAAACGCTTCCTTGACCTTGATTCAGGGTAGTATGTTGAAGCGAAAATGAAAAAAATTCGGATTTTGACAGGATATCCGACTACCTAGGGTTGTTCAAAATTGCATTTTCTAAACATACAGCTTCATTGACCCTTTTTCAATTGAATACACCCCCCCCAGCATTTTTACGTTTCGAAAACACGCACAATCAATTCCTCACATAGAAAAACCCTCGGATTTCGGGTAAAACCCGAATTTTTTCACTTTCGCTTCAATACGCTACCCTGAATCAGGGGAGCGTTTTCACGCTTCAAGAGTGCGCACAATCCTCAAATTTACCCCTATACGAGTCATTTTTAGAAAAATTTTTTTCCAAAATTCATAAAAAAATCATGAAAATTCCACTTTTTTGGGGACACCCTGATAATTTGAAGATTTGATGTGAAATTTATTGCGCTTATTGAGATTCTTTTATCATAAACAAATTGATCCGATTTAGAAAAACAGATTAAAACCCTTTTTGTTGTTCAATCAAAATTTTGTCATAGAATTTTATGAGATTATATAAAACTGCACACACTAGTTCATCTATTTATATAGCATGTCTTTTTTTCAAATTGTATATATGTTGAACAATTATTGTATAGTTATGAGAACTTGGAAACGAAAACTACTTCCATTTTCTTATACGTATCTATTTTTAACGCGGGAATACTCCTTCAAATTTCCGGTATATTCTATTATTTGAAGCTATTCTGAGCAACATTCAGAAAAAATTTTTGAAAAAAAATTGTTAACAAAAATTCATGTGTTTTTCGACCTTTTTTATACTAGTACTTGGTTTGAAAAGACGTTTCTCTATGAACAAGCCTTGGTGGTGCAGTAACAAAGCAGCGGCTTATTTGTCACAAAGGTCGTGGTTTCGAATCCCACTTGTAGCAAATTTTTTTGTATAAAGTAAAAATTTTGCAAAATTTTTCGATTTTTACTTTGTGCAAAAAAATTTAGCTACGGGTTCGAAACCACGACTTTTGTGACAATAAGCCGCTGCTTTGTCACTTCACTATAATTCGTTTCACGAGGACATCAGAAAAATTTCCCGGAAGAGTGGTCAAGTGGTTAGGGCGTTGGTCCATGGATCTGAAGGTCGCGGGTTCGATCCCGCCAAGGGCAAAAAGTCAAGGAAGCATTTTCACGCTTCGGGAATGCGGGCAATCGATTTCTCGCATCAAATTACCCGGGTCAAAAATAAATTTTTTTCGAGATGCGGAACAAAGTACACTCCCTTTTAATAAATTTCCGATTCTAAAAAAATCTTGCCTCCAACCTAATCTTTAACCATTGACATATAAGAATAATTACCGCGCCGCTTTTTATTCGTGTAAGAAAAATTATTATTTTTCGCTAGTTCAGCGAACCTCATTATTCTTTCGTTAATTGGTATTAGCATAGAGTGAGAGAGTACGGCGGTGTCAGAAAATTAATTCACAGAAAAGCCCAAAAAGTCTGCATTGAGATCCCATTTTTCTCCACTGGGAACCTTGATGCATGGTATTTTTACGCAAAACTCTTCTACATAAGGCATCTTAGTTAGGCCAACTTTAATGTGGGTTCGATTTACGCTCGACATTGTCTTCATGCTGATCCCCACTAGCGACACATGTGACGTCTGTGCAGCCATCGGATGGCTTTGCTTAATCTATACTTTGGATGGATATGTAGTTTTTTTGATCAATGATGTACTACCATGTTTCTATTTTTGTGTCAGAACAGAAAATTTTTCAATATAATTAGACACATTTGCTTGATGTTTTTTTAGCATTTTCTTATCTTAATTTTGATCAGTTTGGCCAAGAAATGCTTTCGCTTCCTTGTGGCATACTCCACGTCAATCAAAATAAGGCTTTAAATTAAACGTTGGCCATTATGTTTCAAGGAATCAATCTAAGTTTATAATTACCCATTTCCTTCTTAAGGACTCGAAAATAAGCTTCCTTCATTCAGATTATTATTCTCATTAGTTCATCTAAATCACGTAATTTTCGTCGCATCGCCGAAAAATTTGCATCAAAATTAGCATCGCGATAACTTTTGTCACGTAACTTTCGCCACGATACCTTTTGTCACGTAACTTTCGCCACGAGAACTTTTGACCCTAAGTCAGAAGTGTTCAAAGATGTTGTCCGACGCCGTCGACGTTTAGCATAAGCGACATCATAAACGTCGTCTCGTCCGACGTTTCAAACGTCGGGACACCTGAAAACGTCGACGTTTTCGAACGTCGGCATTTGAAAAACGTTGTTAATCGTCGTTATTTATTAAAAGCAGGGTTTGGATTTCCCCGGAATTATCCAGATTTCACCGGGGGGAATTCTGGCGAAATCTTTTTTTTGCCGGGGATTACTTTTCCCCCGGAATTACTTAGTTTTAAAATTTTCCCTCCCTCAAACTTGCCTTGGTGGTGCAGTGGCAAAGCAGAGGCTTCGTGACCACAAAATCGCGGGTTCGAATTTGCCAATTTAAAAACAGATTGGCTCCAATTTCGCCAAAGTCATCAAAGAAAAAATCCTCTAGAGCGGCACCTCGTTCATTCATCCGCGCCGGAGTGTCGTCGCATCGTGAAATCAATTTTTGAGATTTGATTAAATTCTTGATCATCATATATTTTATGTTTTCTTTCCATTTTTTGGCATCTCTACAGGGTGGCGTAGTTGTAAATACTTCCTGTAATTGCATCCCTGTAACAGCGCTCCCGTAACTGCATCCCTGTAACTGTGTCTCTGTAACTGCGTCGCATACTTTTCATGTATGTAACTGAAGTCCAAAAAAAACTTATTTTGTCCATTTCGGAAGCATTTGGTGTGAAAATAACATCAGAATCGTGTTCCTCATGCAAAATTACCCCTAGAAAGCGCATTTTCGAACAAAATTTTTGAATTTTTAACATTTTTAACGTTTTGAGATCATGTTGACTGAATCTCCCCCCAGTCGAAGTAGCTCTTAAATTTTTATAATCTTGGAAGACAGTAATTTTCTTTAATCTAACAAACAATTGCTCACTGCAAACGTCACGAGGATCAGCAATCCAAATAAACCTCATAGGCTTTCTATTTTTGCATGGCCATTCGCGTCAATATGCATAATTGTGATAATAATTGCCCTCGGGCTTGATCATAAAGGAATCTGGGGCTAAATTATTATTAAGCTCACGCATGTTCCTGAGAAAGAAGCCTATTATTTTCGCTGAGAGAACCCACTGTCATTTCAATTTGAACGTGCGAAGAAAGAAAAAGTTACCTTCAATGAAATTAATGCTATTTGTTAAGTTTTTGCTTGCATCACCTTTTTTACAAAAATTCAATTTTTCGGCCGAAATTCGATTTTTTTGCCAACAATCGAGTTTTAGGTGAAAAATCGAATTTTGGGCAAAAAATCGAGTTTCGGCCAAAAAATCGAATTTTGGGCGGTATCTCACTTCACCAACTGTACAGTTCATCCACCATAGACACTTTATCCACTCGACAGTTCACCCACCATAAACACTTCACCCACCATGGAGGCACTAGGAGTTTCCTTACGCTTACGGAAACGCCCTTACGGAATTTGCTTACGGAAATGCCCTTACGGAAATGCCCTTACGGAGATGCCCTTACGGAATTTCCTTTAAGGAAACTCCGTAAGGGCTTTCCGTAAGGGCATTTTCGTAAGCAAATTCCGTAAGGACATTTCCGTAAACGTAAGGAAACTCCTAGTGCCAGCATGGACACTTCACCCACCATAGACACTTCACCCACCATAAACACTTCATCCATTGGACACTTCACCCACCGGACGTTCATCTACCTTTTCAAGACCTTGATGAACTGTCCAGTAGATGAAGTGTCTATGGGGAGCAAAGTGTCCAGTGGGTGAAGTGTCCAGTGGGTGAAGTGTCCATGGTGGGTGAATTGTCCTTGGTTGGTGAACTGTCCAGTGGGTGACGTGAGATACCTCCGAATTTTGGACAAAATTCGATTTTTTGGCTAAAACTCAATTTTTTGGCCGAAACTCGATTTTTCGATCAAAATTCGATTTTTCAGCTGAAATTCAATTTTTTTGATAAACTCGATTTTTTTGGGCCAAAACTCGATTTTTAGCCTTTATGACCTCGGGCTTGATCATAAAGGAATCTGGGGCTAAATTATTAATAATATCGCATGTTCCTGAGAAGCCTACTATTTTCACTGAAAGAACCCTCCATTTTTTTAACTTGAGGAGTGCGAAGAAAGAAAAAATTCCCTCCAATGAAACTAATGTTATTTGTTATTGAAAATTCAAACTAATTAAGTTTTTATTTTAATTAAGTTTTTGCTTGCATCACCTCCTTTTGCGGTTCGTGATTTTCACAGTCAATTGTACTTGCTCAAACGTCAATCAACGCTTATGCCATGTGAAAACTTTTTATTGTTTTTTTCGATGTTTTCGGAGACAAATCATTTTCCCCGATTCAGTTACCATGGAGGCGTAGAGCTAGAACCATATAATTGAATTTCATAGAAAGGTTCAAGGAAACGATAAAATTTCTCGTGGTTTCGGCGCGATTTTTATAAATGCTTGTGTAACTGAATTTTTCAGCAACTTTTCTCGGTATTCCCAACAAAGTCGAGAATTGATTTGAATTAATCTGATAGCTTAGTGATACTCGAACAACGTAAAAAACCGCATCAAAAAATCTTTTCACAGTGATGAGAAATAGAATTGTCAAAATTGAGAAAAAAATAGTAAAGAATTATTGTTGTAGGACGAGGTGGACTCAGTGGCGCAGTAGGTTGTGTGTTTGGCTGTTGCCCGAAAGATCGCTGGTTTGATACCCAGCTTCGGTGTTTAGTTTTTGCCCAAAAAATTTGTTTCAAATTTAACAATTCATTTCTCATCACTGTTAAAAGAGACCACTTTTTGGGTAAAAACCAAGCGACAAAGCTGGGTGTCGAACCAGCGGGCAAACAGCTAAACACACAACCTACTGCGCCACTGAGGCCACCTCATCCCACACCCTTAAATTCTTTATCATTTTTTCTCAATTTTGACAATTCCATTTCTCATCACTGTTAAAAGACTTTTTTATACGGTTTTTGTTTAACAAAAAAGTTCTCGGACCCGACCGGGACTCGAACCCGGACTTCTGCCTACCATCAAGTGCACTATCACTGTACTATCGAGACTTTCAAAACTCATTTGAAAATTTTTCTTCGCAATTTTGTTTCGCTCATAACTTTTTACGGCTAGAGTTTCAAGTAGTGCCGTAAAAGCAAAAAATGCTCGAAATTGTGTACTCTTTCACATGGCGTCAAAAGTCGAGGGGTGCTATAAAACTTTTCCGAAAAGTTTATGCAATTCATCTAGAAATTAAGTTTGACATCCAATTAATTCCAAATGTGGGGGAGATAACACATTGCACACTCGTGTGCGCAGTGACGCCAATTTTTAGTGTATTGAAACCAAATTTTTCATATTTTCGCTTCAATACACACTCGTATTTCTGTAAATCAGAGTCAGGAAAGCATGAGGGCGCAGTGATAAAAATAAAATTTAAAAAAAATTCTTAATTGGTGCATGATTCGATCTTTTTGGGGAGCTGAGTTCTTTTTTATGGAAAGAAAAACAATTTTATCTTCTTCGCCTTTTTCCTACTATAAATATTTAAGTTTACTCTCGAATTTGTTGTTTGACATTAATTTTTCATATTTTCGTTTCAATACGCACTGGCATTAATTTATGGCTCCAAGTAACGTTTTAAAACTTTCCACTATTTTAAGCTTTCTCGTATGCGTCAATTTTAAGATCTCGATGTTATCTGAGAAACCTCGCATCCCTGCGTGGTCGTGTTTGACGGAAAAAATTCGTATCCCTGCGTGGTCGTATTTAGCAGGAAAAAACTACTTTTATTACTTTTATTAAAGTGGCCACTACTTGAAACTCTAACGGTTAAGAGTTATGAACGAAACAAAAAAAAGTTTAAACGAGTTTGAACATTGAAACGAAAACATGAATCAGGGTTTTCGCTTCAATAACCCAAGTCTATTTTCAATTTCGATCATTTTTTTGTCATTTTATTCGTCTTATTTAGCTATGAGAAATAAAGCTTTTCTTTTTTAATCGAACCTTTAAATTTTTAAAGTTCAATCCCTTCGTTTCAATGTTCAACCTCATTTGAAAATGTGTTTCGAAATTTTTTTTCGCTCATAACTCTTAACCGTTAGAGTTTCAAGTAGTGCCGTAAAAGCAAAAGACGCTCAGAATTTTCTGCTCTTTCACATGGAATCAACTCCAAGGGATTTGTTGCACCAAAAATTGTTTTCGCGATTTTATTATTTTCCTTTTAAAATTTATGTTCCGTGCATTTTTTGACAGCTACCAACTAAAATAACTCATTTGAAGTGCCCGAAATGAATGAACCACCCGAACTAATAACTAACGAAACTATCGACTTGGTAGAAGCCTATGAAGGTACGCGAAACAATTTTAAATTTTTATAAAGTTTATTTTGTGGAGAGATTTCAAAAGCATAGCTTAGTGGATAGCATCACAGACTTCGGGTTTGAAGACCTGGAGTTCAATCCCGCTCGAAGACAAATCTTTTTGCAAAAAAAATATTTGGCAGCAAAAAGATTTGGCTCCGAGCGGGATTGAACCCGGCTCTTCAAGCTTGAAATCTGTGTTGCTATCCACTAGGCTACGAACAGACTTTATGAATAAAATTAAGACAATGCGCTTATAAACTCGCTGTCACTATTCTTCACGTGTGTGATGGTCCTGATGTGCTTAACTGGAGCCATAATGAACACATTGAGTCTAATCATTTTCACTAGTTCATCGTTTCGACGAAGATCTATAAATATTCTGTTGGCTGGTCTAAGCGCCTCGGATTTGTGCCTTTTAATCTTAGCCATGCCAGTTTTCTCACTCAGCCAATTGCAGAAAGTCATTCCAGGTAAAACATTTAGTAAATCAGTCATAAATTTTTGGCCACTTCACTCGGAAAAAAGTTGTATATATTCGGAAAATTCATGAAATTTGGAGCATTTTTTGTTTTTATGGCATTTTCTGAATCGCTAAAGGCATCGAGATAATCGCATGTGAAGTTTCGACTGTGTATTACAACTAAAACATGAATGCAACCCCTGAATCAATGAAAATCTGTATATTGAAAAGAAAATAATTTGAATTTTTTGAGCATTTAGAAAAAAATTAATATAAATTATTTTCAGCTCAATGAGATGAATAAGATAACACCAAAATTATCCAATTTGAAAATTGTTTTGAGTTATTGAAACGAAAACATGAATCAGAATTTTCGTTTCAATAACCCAAAACAAGTTTCAAATTGGATAATTTTAATGTCATTTTATATGTCTCGTCGAGATATAAAAAATGATGTATTTACTTTTTTTCTAAAAGCTCAAGGATTTTGAATTTTTTCTTCTCAATATACAGATTTTTATTGATTCAGAAATTTGATTATTATGTTCATGTTTTCGTTGTAATACACAGTCGAAACTTCACATGCGACTATCTCGATGCCGTTAGCAATTCAGAATATGCGGTAAAAGCAAAAAATGCTCCAAATTTCATGAACTTTCCGAATAGGAATATTATTATTTGAGTAAATATTTATTTATTCGAGTAGATAAAATATTTATCTGAGTATATTTAGGCTTAGCCTTAAGCTTAGCTTTGGGCTTAGCTATAGGCTTAACCTTAGGCGTAGCCTTAAGCTTAGACTTAGGCTTAGCTATAGGCTTATCCTTGGGCTTAGGCTTAGCTATAGGCTTAACCTTAAGCTTATCCTTAGGCTTAGACTTAGGCTTAGCCTTAAGCTTAGCCTTGGGCTTAGGCTTAGCCATAGGCTTAACCTTAGGCTTACTTGTTAGCCATAGGCTTAGCTTTGGGCTTAGGCTTAGCCTTGGGCTTAGGATTAGCCATAGGCTTAGCCTTGGGCTTTGCCATAGGCTTAGCCTTGGGCTTAGGATTAGCTATAGGCTTAGACTTAGGCTTAGCCATAGGCTTAGTCTTAGGCTTAGCCATAGGCTTAGCCTTGGGCTTAGGCTTAGCCTTAGGATTAGCCATAGGCTTAGTCTTAGGCTTAGCCTTTGTCTACTCAAATAAATATTTTACCTACTCAAATAAAATATCTTCTTGGTTAAATAGGTTCCTTCCGAATATATGCAAATTATGCGCAACTTTTTTTCCGAGTCAAGTGGTCCTTTAAGGTTTCTCTGTACAAATTACGGGTAAAATTTTGGTCTACGCTTATCCTATTACATTAATGGCCCAGACGATGTCAGTCTGGATGTTGGTGAGCATCACTATTGATAGGTACTTGGCTGTGTGTCACCCATTCGCGGTGCGAATTCATTGTACTATGTAAGTTTTGAAATTTTCGAAGCGAAGAAACGTTTCCTTGGTTCAGGGAAGGTCTGTGTATTGAAGCGAAAGTCTCAAAAATTGCTTTTTTCAAAAAACGTTTCCCTGATTCAGGGAAGTCCTGTGTAACGAAGCGAAAAGTTGTAAAAACGCCCGTGTCTGGAAGAAGTCTTTTTTATAATCCGTTAGCACACAATCATTCAATTTTTAGTACGCGTGCCATAGTTACCATAGTTAGCATAGTGATATTCTCCATCGGCTATAACATCATCCGTTTCTGGGAGTACACCATCAACAACGATGAGGATATCTCCGAAGATATGGTGATTGTCGGCCTTTTGCGCGAAAATCATTGGTACATGGTGTTGTATCAGAATATTGCCACGTCGGTAACACAGTTCGTTGTACCATTATTCATTCTATGTGTTTTGAATTTACAGGTGAGATTGATTTATACAACATTTGGATTTATTTGAAACTTGTATAACAATTTTCAGGTTGCCAGAACCATCCTTGAGGCAACAGAAACCAGACGTGATCTAGTCGCGTCGGAAAAACGCGAGCACAAAACTGCCAAAATGTTGCTTTTTGTTGTCATCGGTAGGAAATTCGTCCCTAATTCAGGGACAAATTTTCACTGCGTTCATGTTTTCGTTGTAATACACAAACTTTTTGAATAGAGTACTGTTCTTTATTCTAAAGATGTGGAGTTAACCCTTGAGTGTTATCGTCGCCCGAGAGAATCGCGTTTGAAGTTGGCAATTTTTGAAAAAACTTATGTATTACAACGAAAACATGAACGTAGTGAAAATTCGTCCCTGAATCAATAAATGTTGTATATTGACGAGAAAATTCTATTTTCGTTTTTCATCGGCTTATGAAAAGTTTTAGTGTTCATCTTTTGCTATACATTAAGCTTTTGTTTGAATGTGCTGGAAATCTTCAACTCAGAGCTATTCAAACAGCCCGTCGGGTACTTGTTGAATGATATCAATAATATTCTCATTGTGATCAATTCTTCTTCATCATTTATTTTCTACTGTACTTATTCTAGTCGGTAAGTAACACAAAGTTTGTTAGCCCTTCTTTTCAGGATGGGAGCTACTATACAATAGAAGGGGGACCGTCCACGTGAAAAATTTTTCGAAAATGACCCATATAGGGGTACAAACATGCGGAGAATTCGAATTTAACACTTTCGAAGCGAAAAAATTTTTCCCTGATCAGGGAAGGCGTATTGTATATTGAAGCGAAAGGTTGTAAAAATGCGATTTTTGCCTAAAAACGACGGATCGTCATGAGAATCAGCGAAAAACGCTTTCCTGAGCAGGAAAGGCGTATTGTGTATTGAAGCGAAAGGTTGTTTTCGATTCGGGGAATCGATTACACGCATCAGGGAAGTATTTTCAAGCTTCGGGAATACGCGCAATCGATTCCCCGCATCAAAAAACCCCAGAAACGAGAATTTTCATATAAAAAACTAATAAATTTTATTTTCGCTTCAATACACTGATCCTGAATAAGGGAAGCATTTTCAAGCTTGTATTATTTCATTTGTAAAACAATTCCATTTAGATATCGAAGTCAAATCCGCACAATGTACGGTCTCCAATGGTTGACCTCGAGATTCTGCTTCATAACCGATCGAGATGGTCTCCAAAAGTCGGCTTCAAACATGGATGAGTACACCGCAATTACTACTTGTTCCATGCGTCAAAAGTTGTGCTCGCGAACGAGCTCACCGAACGGATTTTCGAGCAGCATTCGGATGAGTACAAGGCAACAATTTAATGGTCATAACACCTTGAAGCCGACCTTGAGCACCTCATAAATTTTGATTTTTGTGTGTATTTTATTGATCTCATGTATAATACGTTTTTTACAATTTTTACTTGTACGGCTTCAAACATGGAGTTTAAAAAAAGGGTGCATTTTTGTGATTTTTGAGCCAGGAAAATTTTTTAACTAATGATCATTTGATCAATTTTTCAATTTTTGGTCAATTTTTCGAATTTTGACGAAAAAAATATTTTGGGCCCGGAAAATTTTTTTTACTAAAAAAGACCCACACAGGAGTAATTTTATGCGAGAAATCGATTGCGCGCATCCCCGAAGCATGAAGACGTTTCCTTGACCCTGATTCAGGCAATGGATTCAGTGTATTGACGCGAAAATTGAAAAAATTTCTATTTTTGCCCGGAAAGCATCCATCTAGGGGTAATTTTATGTGGGGAATCGATTGCGCACATTTTTTTAAGCATGAAAAAATTATCTTGGAGATGGTGTAGAAAATTTTTCGATACACAAACTCCATTCCCTGAATCAGGGTCAAGATAATTTTTTCATGCTTAGAAAATGTGCATAATCGATTCCCCTCATAAAATTACTTCTAGATGATGCTTTCAGAGCGGAAATAGATTTTTTTTCAATTTTCGCGTCAATACATCGAACCCATTCCCTGAATCAGGGTCAAGAAAGCGTTTTCATGTAACGGAAATGCGTACAAAAATGACTAATTTTTAGTAAAAAAATTTCAATTTTTTGAGCCCCCAAAATCACAAAAATACACTTTTTTTACTCACTCTGTAAATATTTATAAAAATTTTACACAAAATTTTATTATAGCAACTGTAAAAAAGAAAAGAAACTTGTTGGCCCATGGAATGTGTTTTGATTTCTGTTTGTTGGAAGTTTGTAAAAAAGAGTTTAGCACCATATGAACTAGTCCATAAAATTCATCCACGAATATGGGTTTCTGGTCCGCTTGTAGTCGGTCATCCAAGCATACTGACCTCGTGGCGATTTCTTGCTCATATACCGGTTATGGTAAGGGATGGGCTTTCCAGTATCGTAGAATGAGCTCATCCAGCTGTATGGGTTTTTGGAACGTTTGTCTGTCTAAAAATTTACAAGAATTTGTAAAATGACGTGATTGGAGAGGGAGAGAGAGAAATGGCCAAGTGGTAAAGCTCTCGCTTTGCACTCTGAAGGGCGAGGGTTCGATCCCGGAGGTCGAAATGTGTTATATCTCTTCTGTGTTATATCCATGTTATATCTCTTCTGTGTTATATCCATGTTATATCTCTTCTGTGTAACCCCCTGTTATTAGAACTTTGGCGGAAACAGACGTGTATAGCCTTAAAGCTTACATTTAGCCAAGAATATGGATTTCTCGGGTTGGTGGCGCGTTTATCATCTCCGTGTTCACTTAACTGAGATTCTTGTGATTCTACTACTGGGTTGAATTCTAAATAATTCGTGAATAACCAAATGTTGAAAAGATAGAAAAAAACTCAACCTGTTTTATCCATTTCATCCACATTTTGTGCTGCTATAACGTGTGCTATGATCAGCAAGAAAGAAATTGAACAAATTAATGTGGAAGTTATTATCGAGCTCATCTAAAACTATCTTATATGAAAGTCTTTTAAAAAAGACTAGTACAAAAAAGTTTTCTTGATTTAGTTAAAAGTGATCTACGCGGATACTAGTTGGGACACGGAACTAGTAACTAGTGTTCAAGAGGTGGTCGAAAATGACGCAAATTCAGCTATTGAAAATAATAAAAATAGGCGAAAAGGACACATGTTGCACTCTAATAAAGTAGTGGAGGAAGGATATTTTTAGACAATTACGCACTCTTTTGGCCTTATTTGAAGAGACTAATGCTGTAAGAATAAATAAGAAGTAATCAAATTAAGAGGCTATGTCAATAAAAGGTTGTGTTCTTTTTGATCGTTTTTAAACTCTATTTCATGGTGAAGGGGTATTAGTCCCCAAAAAGAAAAGCACGAAAAATTCGTCAAAATTACTTGTCTCCCCTTACTTATTTCCTCTTTCGTTTCAATACACAAATTTCTTGCAATCAGGCAACGCTATTTACAATCAAACCTCCGTTTTATGACACCTCTGTTTAATGACAGCGACCACGCAGGGATGCCGGCAGAAAAATTTAGTATATATAGCAAGTCGATTTCTTTATATACCAAATTTTCCCGCCGGCATCCCTGCATGGTCGTTATGTCTTCCTCTGGGTATATAAAACAAAGGTTTGACTGTACTGACACTTGTGTATGTATTGAAACGAAAGGGAAAAAGTAAGGAAAAACCCAATCGGGAAGAAAGTAATAGTGCTACAAAAAAGCTGTACGCGCGTGGCCTAATAGCTAGGACCATCGTCATTCATGTTATTGGCGAGGATTTAATTCCCCATCGCGACGGAAGTATAAATCCCAATTTAGAATTACATCAAAAAATTGTATAATTCCACAAACGGAAGTAGAATATCAAAATGAAGTACCCCACGCCATTTTTATATAATAAATAAACAACTTCCAAGAAGAAAATCTCAACTGACAATAAGAAGGAGACTACCAAATACGAAAGCAATTTAAGAACTTCAAAACACTTTAAAGAAAAGAATTTGAGAAAATTTCGGCCGCTATTTTCGTGCTAAGAGATTATTTGGTGGGCTTCTTGGACAATAAAAAGTTGCATAATAATGTTGTGCTACTCTTTGAGACTAATTAGCTATAACAAAAAATGAAGATAGCTTCATCAAAATGCAACAAAAAAACTCATGAGAAGGCTATAAGTTTTTTATGAGCAAGCTTATTTGCCATGATGTCAGAGTCATCAGTTTTTTGTATAAGCACGTAACAGGACAAGATGTTATTTTAAGCTATTCTGAGCAACATTCAAAAAAATTTTTTTGAAACAAAGTTGTCATGGAAATATACCAGGAAATATATTTTTTGGAATACACCAGCTTTTTTCACAGGCAAAATCAAATCGACTCAGGTGAAATTCGAACCCGAGACCCTTAGACTCGAATCTTGTAGCACTACCACTGAGCCAAGTTCACGATAAAAATCGGATTTTTAATTCTGCTTATAATTTAACATAAATTTTTTAACAACTTTTTTTCAAAAATTTTTTTGAATTTTGCTCAGAATAGCTTAATGGTCCAGTCCAGTAAGTTACAATTATATGAAAAATGATATATTCGGAAAGATCATGAAAAATGGAGCATTTTTTGTTTTTACGGCAAGTTCTGAATCGCTGTAGTTTTCGAGATAATGCGTTTGAAATTTTGAATTTATGTACAAGCTCTTCGTTGTAATACACAAACTTTTTTGAATTGTTTGCGGAAAAATCGATTTTTGCATCAATTTTTTAAATT
>JAQGBS010000382.1:0-22566 GCA_034698545.1 Acrobeloides obliquus
AAAATGATATGGTCAATTTTTTCCCAGATTACATTTGCATAAATTGAAGTGTTTCCATAATTATGCGACACCCTGTATATATATCAGTAACAGGAAAATGATCTACGATCAAAAATAGGCATATGTAAAAATTTCATGAAAATGGAAAAAACTTTAATTTTGTGCCGGGATTCAAATTCACTACAGTCAACTCTACATATAATGACATCTCGATTTAACAACATCCCCTCCTCCCGCCCAATTCGATTTAACGACCCCCCCCCCCGGGGGCCTATTGCACAAAAGTAAAAGTGCACTACAAAATTGAAAAGTTTACACTTTGCAATTTGATTTTCAAAATTGAAGCATCAGGCTCGACTCTTCACTTTTAGTGTGCAATTTATACCCGTATTTATAGTGATGAGTTGGCGAGATTATGGAATACTCTAGAAACCCGCGGCGAATTTGAACAAGAAGCTGCGATCTTGGATTATCTCGATGTAAATGAAAATTTGACGACGGGTTTGTTTTTTATGTTTTTTATCTTATGATTTGTTTTTTAAGAAGAAGATCCATTACTAAATTATGATGAAGAAACAGTGAACATTGAAGCTGAAGAACTGAACTCTGGACTAACCGAAGAGTTGACAGACTTGATGGACTTTTATGTAATAGATGAAGAATGAAAAATCTAAATTTAATTTTCATTGGTTGTATCATTATTTGTTTTGGTTTATTATCTGTGATTGTTAAGTACTTGTTGATTTTTTGATTATTATTGTGCTGAAATAAAAATTTTGTGTTGAATGTAATAACTTTGTTCAAATAAATGTTTTGAGAAAAATTATATACTTTGAGGTTTCGCGCTAACAATCGGAAAATTCCGACAGTTAGCGTTGTTTAGCGCAAACCCTGACAATTTTTACTTCAGTTATAACGTATATAATGCACTTTTCTTTAAAAAACTCGAATTAACGACACCCCTCTTAAATTTGATTTAACGATCCCTCCCTGGGGGTGTCACTATATGAAGAGTTGGCTGTACCTTAAAATGCTTTATCTAGAGTCCTAGTCATGAAGTTTATTTGTGCAGTTTTTTGTCATTTTTAACGCCGGGAGTGGCGTAGGAAGAAGGATCGAATATAAGGGAGTATAGGAGGCGCTCGGAGAGGGAATCCACTTTTGAAATTTTTGGTAAAAAATAATTGCGTTTATATTCAAAAAATCGCATTTTCGAGCGAAATTTTGACAATTTTGTTGATAAATGACATTTTTAGTGATAATTTGAAAAATGAACATTTAGTGAAAAATCAAATTTTTTCACCAAATGTTTTTTTCACCAAAATTTCATATACAGACTATAACACAATTTATTAATGAAAAAATATTTACGTAGCCCCGGGAAATATGATAATGTGTTGTAACATTGCAATCATAGACATAAGAAAGTTCTAGTAAACGCTTAGCCTGGGCGATAATCTAGTAAACACTTAGCCTGGGCGAATAGCCGTAGGCCTTTGAGCCTTGCCTCTCGCTAGTCTAAGAGCTAGCCATATCTGATATATGAGCTAATAAACAATTATAGTATACGGAGATTGCGTTAGAATGGATTGTGCAAATAAAAGAAATAAACTTTAAAAATGTATAGAAAATATATACAAGTCCTCTTATTGACAGCCTTGACGGCTTACAACTGTTCAGTTCTCTTACATCGCGAGCGACTGACGCGCAAACTGATTTGAGTGATTTATCGCAGATTCTCCTGCCAGAACTGGTTCGGAAATCCATTTTAGGATACTATACAATCTTGTGTAACCACTCTCGAACAACATCATACTGTTACATTTAATTTTTATTTATAAATTTTATTTGAAAATCTAATAATACTAATCAACTTTTTCAAGATCAATAATCAAGATCCAACGTTCCATTCTTAATTTGTGTCTTTATACATCTGACTAGCTCCAATTCGTCTTGTAGATCTGGTTTTTATAAGAGTGACCATTTTTGAGATTCCAAATCTTTCATGTTTACTTTCATGGTATCTCCAATGTCTTTCTAGATCTTTAAAGTATTTTTCGGACTGTATTGTCGACGACGATATGTCTATCTTTTTAGAATCGAGTCTTTTCCGTATTACGAAAAAAACTGTTGGCATTAAAAAGCAATAGAAGCAAATTATCTAAAGATAAAATAAAAATTTTATAATAAAAAACAATTCTTACTGTACTATAATATTCAACCATGATAATAAGGTCTTGCATATTGTCATAATTTTGACTTCGTGCAATTGTAAATGCTGTTGTGTAAATAATGAAAATACAGGAATGTAACGCCGACAGGGGCAAAAACACACTCATTGTTCGTAAGTTTCTGCGATACTGATAAGCTCGTTGTAGATTATCGAGAGCTAACAATTCAAAACGCCTTCAAAAATTTTTATATTCTTTTAGCTTGATTATTTGGAACTAGTATAGTTGAAGCGTCGCACTGAACGTGAAATTTTTTTGAAAAATCAAAAAAATTTTCGCGATAAATGATCCCTTTAGGAGTAATTTTATGTGGGGAATCCAAATTTCGCATTCCTAAGCATGAAAACGGGAAAATTTGTGTACAATAAGTAAATATCGAATATATAAAACATGATTTTCTTGTTTATATTGTTTCAAAAACTGCTTTTTCTTGATTCAAAGAAGCGTTTTCATGCTTTAGGAATGCGAAATTCGGATTCCCCACATAAAATTACCCCTAAAGGGATTATTTCTCGCGAAAAATTTTTTTAATTTTTCGAAAAATTCAAGTTTAGTGATGCTTCAACTATACTCCGATTTTTCATACTTTTCAAGTTGATTCTTATTGTAAAGAGTTATAAAAATATGTATAATAGTTACAGTTATGTCGACTCCAAGTATAACCATGTATTCATATTTAATTCTTTGATTTGTTTTCCAATCTGTTATAATGCAATATGGAACTAAGGCTTCCCACTGTTCGTCATAGAATAAATAATACATTCCACAAACAATAGCCATCCACTGAAATTTTTTTAAATTTGGTTTATGAAAAGGTGATTCTAGGTCTTTTCCGAGATTCGCAGATATGCGAGTTGTGCGCATTGTCTGAAGATTTTCGAACATAAGACCATGGAGCCAACCCAAATGGCAAAGTCTCAGAGTTTTTCAATTGTTGCCTATGTATAAGTATGTGATCCTCTATTAAAAATCCACTAACCTAAAATTCTGAAACTTTTTCTTTTTCGAGATATAGTCCTCGGAAGTTGAACACCTCGACCGTACAGCTAAAAATGCACCTCCATCTTAAAAGCCCTCTATCTCAGCCAATTTAAGCTTTTCAAATGCGGTCTTTTTATTTATTTGGCATGATAAAGAGACACAAATTTGTAGTACATCATATTTTAATCCGAGCTAACTTTATGGAAATATCGCCATTTTTATCAAATTTAGGCGTTTTTTGGACATGAGTCAAATTTTTAGTAAAATTGCTCTATAACATTCAGGTTGGATTTGCTGTAAGATTTAAAAGCGGATTTTACAAAACCAATACAAAATCATAAAAATTTATCATGATGACTAATAACTTTTTTCTTCATCAACAAGGGGCCATCCCTGAAAAAGTCATTTTGTGACCGAAAAAGTGGAAAAACCAACACTAATTTTTGGATACATGTGTACCCCCACAAAAGTGTTCTCATCTACCCATACAGATTTTTAATTTTTTGACCAAATAATCGTGCCTAGTATTGGTCTTGCAAAATCCTCTTTCAAACCTTACAGAAACTTCAACCTGAATTTTATACAGCAATTTTAATGAAAATTTGACCCTGTCAAAAAACGCCTAAAATTGATAAAAATGGTGATATTTTCATGGAGTTAGCTCGGATCAAAATATGATGCACTAAAAATTTGTGGTGACCAACTTCCGAGGACTATATCTAGAAGAAGAAAAGGTTTCGGAATTTTAGGTTGAAGAACTTAAAATTTAGGTAGTTTTTAATAGTGGGATCACATACTTAACAATAGCATCCCGGTTTCGCCGTGAAGTATCTTTTGAAAGATCTCATGTCCCTTATTAAGGATCACCAAAAGTTTTCGAAAAAAACATTGTCTAAGGGGTGGTTACATACGCAGCAATTGAAAAAACTCTGAGACTTTGATATTTTGTGTTGGCTTCATACCGCAGCCATCTCTAGTAATTTATGATTTTTATTTAAAAAACATACTGTAATTACAATTGTCGTTATTCCAATTTTTCCACTACAAGCTTCATATTTTGATGAATATAAAGAAGCATAGGCTCTTTCATATACAACTCCAAGTTGTGTAAAAGCAGCGCCAATATATACGAAATGACCAAGACCTCTATAGCTTAAGCATTTCCAGCGAACAAAGAGCAACTCGCAAGGATTTGAATGTGTATAGAAACGATATAAGTACTGAAAATTGTTAAAGTTAGGAGAAGTAGGTTGAATTATCGATCTTTCGTATTATATGAGCATGCGGGTGCTTCATTATGCACATTTCTCACTCAAATAAATAAGCATAACTTTATGATACTTTTGGAGCTGCTTCGCCTCTTATACCCCCCCCCTCCCCATTGAACGTGGTCTAAAATCAAAAAATTTTATTTTTCGAAATTTTCTCAAAAATGACCCTATTAGAGGTAATTTTATGCGGTGTAAGACAGGGCAAAAGTTGCGGAAAATTATCTTAAAATAATTTTTCCAAACTTTTGCAAGAAAGAAAAATTTAAAAAAAAATAAAAAAGAACGAATGCATGACGTCGAGTGCTTGATAAACTCGACGTCATGCCATTTAGTCGTTCGAGCGGGATTGCGCGAGAAAAGCTTAATTCCCTGTCGGCACGAAAAAGGCCAACATGGGACAAAAGCTCGGGTGGTCAAAGGGATGTCAAATTTGAATGGAAAAAAATGCGGAAAAAATTGAATTTCCGATCGGAGATCGGAAGGGTAGCATAAAAGGCGAGGTGATCAGAGATCGAGATCCATTTTGGACCCCAAGGCTGATCGTGAACGCGGTCAGCGAAATGTAGCTCTTGTAATTTTTACTGCGGGAAACGTTGGCAATGTTATTTTTACGTAAAAAAGCTTCCATTTTTTAGAAAATCGAAGTGAAGACAAAGTAAGTGCATATTTCGAAAAAGCTAATATACAAAAATTCGATTTTCTAAAAAATGGAAGCATTTTTACGCAAAGATAACATCGCCAACGTGTTTCCCGCATAAAATTACCTCTAACAGGGTCATTTTTGAGAAAAATTTTTGATTTTAGACCACGTTCAATAAGGTATAAAAGCCGAAATAGCTCCATACTTTTTCATGTTTCTGTGTCAAAAAACAAGATTACCTGGTTATATGTTTGAGTAATAATAAAAGAGATGGAATTCAAAGCACAGAGGATTGAAAAATTTATGAGAATTAACTAAAATCAAAAAATATTTAAAACATAAAATTTTGAATAGTCACCTTCAAATTTAAATGAACATTCAATTTTTTGTACCACAGACAAAATAAAGGCAAATTTAATACTAAGGCCAATAATGCTAAACAAGAAATTGTTATATGAAAAAATTGGACGATTGTCAATGGCTCTGATTGGGCAAATTCTTCGGCTATTTGGCAGAGAACTACTTCAGATATATTCATTATAAAATTATTTATATGTCTCCAGTTATATTTAACAAAACATAAAATAAACTCGTGGATGAAAGTAAATGAACATCACCAATATGAATTCTTGATCTTGATATAGACAAATTCAATTTATTCCCGCTAATATGTTTTTAGTAGACCTCTGACGACTGAGCATAAATTCTAATGCTTAAAAAAAGAAGCCTTATTGGATCCACTAATAAATAAGACCGCGTGAAAAATTCAAAATAAAAAAGTTATAAATTTTTTAAGCATTAGAATTTATGCTCAGTCGTCGGAGGGTTAAAGGGAACGTAACATTTATAGCCTATTCTCGAAAAATCGAAAAAAATTTCCAATTTTCTTCTAAAAATCGACTTTTTAGAGTAATTTCTAGACGAAAAATCAATTGCGCGCATTTCCGAAGCGTGAAAATGTTTCCTTGATCTGATTCAGGAAAATAGATGTGTGTATTAAAGCGAAAATCGAAAATTGTTGAAATTTCTCTCCCAAAATCATATTTATGGGGGTAATTTCATGCGAAAAATCGATTGCGCGCATTTCCGAAACGTGAAAACCTTTGTTTGACTCTTAAAAATTGAAAAATACGTTTTTTTATAGTATACGTACAGGTTGTTTTTTTGATTGCTTCCACATTTCAAAATTCGCCAAAAATCGAGTTTAAATCCGTTTTCATCGCCGATAGCTTAATCAAACGCTCTAATCACCGGATTTGATTGGCAAACAAAATTATTCAAAAAATTTTACTTTCGATTTTTTTAGCCCAAAAATTGTGAAATATGGGTTAAAATACGTATTTTTCAATTTTTAAGGGTCAAACAAAGGTTTTTACGCTTCGGGAATGCGCGCAATCGATCTTTCGCATAAAATTACCCCTAGATATGTCATTTTGCAACAAAAAAATTAGGAAAAAATTTTCTCGGAAATTAGGCCGTAAAAAATACCCCCCTTTAATTAAATTTGTCTATATTATGATAAATTCTTGATGATATAGACAAATTCAATTTATTCCCGCTAATATGTTTTTGGTAGAAGTATTAATCGCCACTTGACTACGCTGTATTAAACTGTTTGAATCGAACATGGAAACGGACTATATGTCAAAGTAACGACCATTGCACTACACCACGGAGGCGCTTTATAAAGAGATGATCGAAATGACTTATATAATGCACAGTAAATGTCATTTTTGAAAAAAATTTTCCGGGTCAAAAAATTTTTTTGCAGATATTATTTTTTCACCCCCCCCCCCCCAGGGTTATTTCAGTTATGGTTATAACCTTAATTGTAACCATAACCGAAACATAACCATAACCGTAACCATAAAAGTCAAATTTTTTGAAAAATTTGAATTTTATGGTTATGGTTACGGTTATGTTTCGATTATGGTTACGGTTATTCAAAGTGTACGGGTACTTTGTTCGCACCCTGTACATTAAATGTCAAAGTTCTGCATCAAATAATTCATACAAGGTTTGATCAAACAATTTATGTAAACAATCAACATGTCATAAATTTGGTTAAAAATAGCAGATAGGTGCTTGCATATGATGCTTTGTTAGAATTCAATTAGAATTTTTCGTTCTGGATCTAGGATCAAATAATGAATTATTCATCCAGATCAGAAACATAGTTTAAGATAGGATATAATTCAGACACTCATATACATGAATATCAAACATTCAACATCAGAAACATTTTGGAGGACTTAAAAGACACATAGAATTTAAAATGCTACTCATTTGGTTAAAAAATTACATATTAAAAAAGGGAAAATGTTCCATTATACTTTAGTTATTCTTATCGTTTTTGTTGTTAAAGATATTGTTAGTCAATGTCCGGCTGCGAATCAATTGGGACGTAAGTCTTGGTCTTACAAGGAAACTGTCCCAACTTGGCTTCTCCGATTTTGCCTAAACATATGCCAATTTTTTACCCATGATAGGAGTAGTAAAAAGCCGCAAAAATTTTTTCTGCCGACAGCTGCCTGGCGTCTTTTAACCATAAAAAGATATGACCATTTCTTTGAACCCTAATTTTGACCTCAAAAATCACATTTTGAGCCCTATTTCATCATATGAGTGTCGAAGGAAAAAATTTTCGCGGCTTTTTTACTCCTACCATGGGTAAAAAAATTGGCGTATGTATGGGCGAAATCGGAGAAACCAATTTGGAACAGTTACCTTAGGAGTCATCCAGATATTATGTAATCATGCTGGGAGGAGGGGTCGGCCCTTCTAATAAAAATTGATTACTTTAGTGAATTTTTTATGATTACGTTGGAGGGGGAGGGGTAAACCACTAAAAAGTTATTACGTAATATCTGGATGACCCCTTATTAGTCTTAGCCTTAACCTTTTGTTTTCCTTCAATTTATAGATTTACTAAATTTTGTCTAGATTTTCTAATGAAAACATCCTTTTTTAGCGTGCACATCTAGTTCCCAATGTGCTTCAGGTCAAACATGCGACAGTTCATCGAGTTCTTGTTGTAATGCAACCACAACAACCACGAATTCAACTTCGAGATGTTCAGACAACAGCACAAGGTAAATTGCACAAATAAATCTTCCCCTTTAAAGTGTTATTTAGTTGTGCTACTTGGAATTCAAATGGATTTTGTAGCAGCACGTTTTATAATACTACTACAAAATGTCAATATTGTTCCTCAACATGCAGTAGTCTTTGTAATTGCACCTCAAGTTCATCAAATTCCTCTTCAACAACTACATGTACCGATGCTAGTTCATCGTAATGAATTTTGATAGCCATTAAAACTATATTATTTAGCTGCTCAACATGGAAAACAAATGGATTCTGTTCCAGTTCTTATTATACTACTGCTCAAAAATGTGCGTACTGCGCTTCTTCATGCGGTCTTTGCAGTACTTGCTCCTCAACGAGTTCTGCCAGTTCTACATCGTGTACTGATAGCAATTCTAAGTATTAAAAATTTTTTAATAATCTAATTTTTCTTAAATTTGAGTTGTGCCTCTTGGAACACGAATGGATTCTGCAGCAGCTCTTACTATACAACAGCCGAAAAATGTTCATATTGCAAGAGTACTTGTAGTTTGTGTGGTAGTTGTTAATCAAAATAGATTTTTAATTGTTTTAAAATAATTTAAAAAAATATATATGTGACCCTCTTTTGTGATGTTATAATAATATAATAATTTATATTACGTGACAAACACGCGATAAATATCAATTTTAAAATAAACCAGTTGTCATAATATAAGTGCCGGACGGTTTGTGTCCGAACTTTTGCATTTGTGATTTTTGCGATTTGCTATTTGCATTTGTGACATTGGTTTTTAAGTTGCGTTCGGATGTTTGCGAGCGTGATTATCGCGAATTTATTTTTGCGACTGTGACATTTGCGGCCGGTATGTGCGGTTGTTTCTTTGCGCCTGTTACTTTAGCGTCTGTGACATTTGCGGCCCAAAATTGAATTTTTTAAAAATTTTATTTTGCAAAATGTTTAATATATACAAAAGCAGTTGCACAACTTAAAAAAACGCTAATTTGCTGTTATTTTTAACCGAATACAAAAGTAAGAGTGAGCCGCAAATCAATTTTGAGCAAATTTTTTCGGAAAATAGCGCCATTTGCAAAATTAATGCTTAGTAGTACCGAGTATTGATTACTTCTACGTTCTTAATTTGTGTTTTGATACATCCGATTAGGCGCAATTCGTCTTTTAGACATTTTTTTTATAAGTATGACCATTTGTGTAATTCTTCTAAATTGTCCAGATTCACTAGTACTATCACGATATCTCCAATAAGCTTCCAAAGCATTAAAATACAATTCTGATTGTATAGTCGACGGTGTGATGCCTATCTTTTTGGAATAAAGCTTTTTCCGTATTACAAAGAAAACTGCTGGCATTAAAAAGCAATAGATGCAAAAAATCTTAAAAATAAAAAATAATCTTTTGGTCATACGTGGCCAGAGAGGTCTGAATTATCTTTGAAAAGTTGATGGTTGTCTAGGTTTCTGTTTCCAAAAAGCTAGGGTGTTTGTAAAACCATCAACAACAAAAAGAAAAAAGATAGCAAAATTGCCACTTTGCCCAAATATCGCCATTTTTTGCCCAAAATTGGCATTTTTTAGTCATTTTTACCCCTAAAAACATGACTACCCAAAAAAGTCGCCACAAAATTGCGACGAGGTCTGGCCTCAAATCCGAGGGGTCCTAATTTGGAACTCTGTTTATGTGTGCTTACGGTACTAAAACATTCAATTCTAATAATAAGCTCTTGCATATCATATTGCAGTTGACTTCGAACTATTGTAAACGCTGCCATAAAAATAATAAAAATAAAGGAGTGCATCGCAGACAGTGGCAAAAACACATGCATCGTTCGCAAATTTCTGCGTAATTGACAAGCTCGATGAAGATTATAGAGAGCTAACCATTCAAAACGTCTAAAAATTTTTGAGTTCAGCCAGCTTGGGTTCGGCCAGCTTTTATATTTTGCTCCAAGATTTTTTGCCGCTCTTGTAGTTCCATGAAGAGAGAGGACGGTGCAGGGAAGAGGGATAAGGGTTAGTGTATGGATGATTGGAATAGAGGGTAGTGAAATGAAGAAAAAAATTTTCACCATAACTTGAAAATTGAGATTGAGAAAGTGAAAGTAGTGCCAATTTTCCTTACTTTTGAAGTTGATTCTTATTATAAATCGTGATGAAAATATGAGTAATTGTCACGAATAGATCGACAGCAAGTAAAACCATATATTGCTCTATAATCCTTGGATTTGTTTTCCAATCAGTTACAGTGCAATATGGAACTAAAGCGTTCCAAACTTCGTCATAAATCAAATAATACAACCCAAAAGCAATGGAAACCCACTGAAATTTTTAAAAATTGGTTTTTAAAAAGGACTGACACATGGGACATTACACACAAACGCAATATTTGAAACAGCATGTAGCTACTGGCTAAAGCATGAACAGGGAAGGTACATGGGGGATATATTATAAATATATTACTGTTATCACAATTGTCGCAATTCCAATTTTACCACTGCAAGCTTCGTATTTTGATGGATATAATGATGCATAAGCTCTTTCATAAACAATCCCAAGTTGTGAACATGTAACACCGATATATGCTAGATGACTCAAAGTTCTATAGCTTAGGCATTTCCAACGAACTATGAGTAAATCGCAAGGATTTGAAGCGTGGAAACGGTATAAGTACTAAAAATTGATATCACTCATGAAAAAATTTCAGATTTTATAGTAAAATTTTTTTACTAAACTAAGTTTACTTAGTAATGGCGTAATTACTCTACTGTACGTTGGGATCTTCGACAGAGAATGATACGTGGTATCCAGGGCTGTACAACTAAGCACTGCCATAGCGTACTATGGTAGTGATACCACGAAATGTCATATCGAAATAACATTTCATTCATTAAAACAAGAGATGAATAGAAAGTTTCCTATTTTATTACAATTCAAACATTTCGTTTCGATAAATGAAAACATTCAAATCTCATTCTTGCGTCTTAAATCGGGCAATTTTTAAAAGTACGACTGCGCCGAACAAGCCGAACAGGGCACCAAACGGAGCACCGAACACGCCAAATGGCCCCAATTAGGCTTAGGCCTAAGCCTAGGCATAAGCCTAAGCCTAGGCTTAGGCCTTAGGCTTTAGACTTAGGCTTAGGGCTAAGCCTAATTGGGACCCTTTGGCGATTTCGGCGCCTCGTTTGGGCTCCGTTCGGCGCAGTCGTACTTTTACAAATTGCCCTTTAAATCGCATTCTTTTAACGCCGCAACAATGGTCTTTCTAATTTGGTATTCTACTTTATCAGAATTTGTTTTTTGGTATTTACTCTGGTTACAGTCAAACCTCAATTATCTGATCCCTCGATTATCCAATCCCTTCCGTCAATTCGATTATCTGACCCCTCCCAATGGGTCGGATAATTGAGGTTCGAAATACGCAAAGTTCAAGATTCAGAATTCGGATTCAGTACCCAGAATCCGAATTTAAAATCCGAATTCAGAATCAGGAATTCAGATTCCGAATCTAGAATCCGGGTTCTATCTCGCAGAGTTGATTGTTTCCGAAATTTGCATATTTCGATTATCCTACCCTCTCCCGTCGATTCGATTATCCGACTCCTCCCGAGGGGATCAGATAATCGAGGGTTGATGTACACTCTCCTAGATAATGATGTTAGAGGAATGCTTTGCCTATGTAAAATTATGTTCCTCACTTCCTCAAGGTTCATACATTTAAAGATGGCAAATTTTAGAAACTTGAAGAGGTGGTCTTATGATTTGTCACCTTCGTCCTGGAGTGCATTCAAAAGGGGGTTTTGCGTGGGAGTCTCTTTATTGTTTATTCTTATTCCCATGAGGGTGCCAGATCTGCCCTTTTTCTATATGTTTAGTTTGAGCTTATTAGAATCGTTATACCTGATTATATGTTTGAGCAATAATAAAAGAAATTGAATGCAACGCATAGAGAATTGATAAATTTATTAGGATTAACTAAAAAATTAATGAAAAAATGATAATTCCCAAAATTTACCTTCAAATTTAAATGCACTCCTAATTTTTTATGCCACAAAAATGATAAAGGTAAATTTGAAGCTAATGCCAATAATGCTAAACTAGACATTGTTATATGGCAATATTGGACAACCGTTATTAATACTGATTGCGAATATTGTTCAGCTATTTCGCAAAGAACTTCTTCAGACGTATTAATATTTGGTTGATCAGGTATATTCATCTTACTATTCGGTTTGAGGCAAAGCTATGTAATGATTACACCCACATTAATTTTGTAAAAGCGAACATTACTTCCATCAACTTTTGGATCTTGATGTATGAAAATTTAATTTGCTTTCAATAACAAGTTTTTTCGCAAAAAGCTTAAGAAAAAGCTTTTTGCGTGTGTGTAAGTTAACTAAATTGTCTCTGCCCAAATAAAAATTATCGGCATTAATTATTTTAACTGGTATATAGGTAAATGATGATGAATAATAAATGTGAATAAGTTTTTGCAAAAAATATTAATAAACAGTGGTGTAGCCAGTACCGCTTCAAGCCCCCTGGATATGGAAAAAATGAAAAATTTATCCCAAAAGAGAGGGGCAAGGCGTTTTTTATATATTTTTAAAATTTAAAAAAAATGACCATTGTTAAAAATGCCATTTTTAATCTAAAATTGTCAACAAAAAAACGACTACTTTTGGCAAAAAATGCAACTTTGTCATTTTTGCCAAAAAAAGTCATTTTTGGGCCAAAAGCCAGTTTTGCCTTAAAAAGTTATATGTTTACAATCACGACTTTAGTAGCATTACTCCTCCTGTTCTTGAAATTTTTTTCCAAAAAATGCTCATTTTTCAAAAATCAAATATTAGGTTGATCCATAAATATTGAGTGTTGTATCAAATCTTTGAGAAAATCACTCCTCCCGGAATTTTTCTATGCGGGGAATCGATTTTGCGCATTACCGAGCTACAAAAATGCTTCCTTGACCCTAATCTCTTATAATATTTTGGTCATGAGTATGTATGTCATGCTGTCACAGAGAATTATAGCGAAGGTTTGGAAGGTGGTGATCAGAAATAAAGTTGTTTGTGATGATTTTATAATGTGCTTACAAGGGACCTTCAAGGTCTGTGATTTTCAATTTTTAAAGAAGTAGTCTTAAATTTGAAAGAATTAGTAATTTTAAAATGGGTTAAATTTTGTTTGATATGCAAAAAGAAAAAAATTGAATGGTGAAGAGTTTGCCGAAAGAACAGTAATGTAAACATGTTGATAATAGACACTTTTTTTGCTCAAAAGAAGAAACAGAACAATCAATCGCTTTACAGAACAATAATGTAAACATGATGATCATAGACACTTTTTTGCTCAAAAGAAAAAGCAGAACAATCAATCGCTTAAAAGGACAATAATGTAAACATGTTGATTATAGACACTTTTTTTCCTCAAAAGAAGAAGCAGCATACTCAATCGTTCGGTTTCATCATTTTTGTCATTTCAGATTAAAATATCATTTTTTAGAACCCTCTTCTTCACCCCTCCGAGCGCGGAGTGCTCGGTTTCCCGATATTAATTTTAATTTGTTTTGTATACTTTATATATTATAATTTTAGGATAGCGATCTATATGAAAATGAGGATTTTAAATTTTATAAAATAGGACTATTGTATAAAATAAAATGTCTCAAAAGTGTGTAAAATGATTAGTTAGTAAAATGAAGGATGGCCAAATGAATGGTTGGCGAAATGAATAAGTTAGCCAAGTAATTGTTGGCGAAGTGAGCGAGTTGGCGAAGTGAAAAAGTTGGCGAAATCATAAGCCATCGAAAAAAAAGATTTCAAGTCAAAAAGATTTATCCTTGAAAAGATAGATTTTGTTCAGGTCTGGCTTACCTGTAAGACCAAAAAATCCTGGTCATCAACTTCGTACTGGGTCAATCTCCAACTAGTGAACGAATCTAATGGATCCCCAAAAACAAAAGTTGCTCAAAACTTTACTAACTATAATGTTATGCAAACAAAAATTAAAAATTTGATCAAAAAAAGTTTGTCGGTCCGGAAGCTCGATTCTTTCAGAGCCGATGCTTTAATCTTTCAAATTGTACGAAATATAGTATTTGTTTCACACTTTTGTATAAAACTATAATTTTTAAATTTAAGGAGGAGGGAATGAATGAGGCGGGGGGGGGGGAGGTGAGAAGTTTATAGAAGATAGAGGGAAGAGAAAAGATAAAAGGGAAAGATGGGGTGCGAGAAAGAGAGTAAGCTGGGAGGGATGGAAGAGTGGTAGGGATGGAGTGGAGAGAGGAAGAGAAGGAGAATGAGGGAGGTATGAGACGGGGATGATAGAAGGAGAAAACAATGAAAGGAGGAGAGGGATAGAGGATGATGGGAGAGATAGGGCGAGGAAGAGAAAAGAAGAGGGGATGAAGAAAGGGATAAAGAGAGTGAGGAAATGAAGGGAGGAGAAGAAAGGAAGGGGGTGAAGCAAAAAAGACGAAAAGGGAACAAGAGGCGAGGGATAGGGGATAGAGAGAAAGAAGGGAAAGAGAGGAAGGAAGAGATGGAGGGGATGTGGTGGGGTGGTAGAGAAGAAGCTTGGAGTGGGAGGGATTGGATTGGAAGAGTATATGAAGGAGGGAAGGGAGAATGGAGTGGGGCGGGAGAGAGAAGAAATAAGAGCAGCTATGTGAGTTTTATATATGTTTTTTTGGTGGTGTCTATGTATTGTTTGAATGCTTTGTGTATATGTGAAGATGAAAAGTGGAATTTTGAAACTTGGAATGTAGAATAGTAGGGTCGAATTCGCGCCTGTCGGCGCGGATACGATCTAGTTTATGGTAAGGGGTGGGAGAATTGAAGCAAAAATAAACAAACGTTAGGATTTTAGTGGAAAACTGGTTGTTTAGGGGGTTTTCTAGGCAGGGAATCGATTGCACGCATTTTTTAGGCATTATGTTGAATTTAGAAAAATCTGTGAGAAACATAATTTTATTTTGATTCTTTGCCATTACAACTTTCTCTATCGATTGATAGTTATAAATAATTGTCTATTACAACTCTATTTTTCAATTTCTTCGAACTGTGTGTTCATGAAACTTCATCATCTGAAAAAGTCGTGTACCTAACAGAGTCGATCGCATGCTGAAACTAAACCGGAGAGAGATCAAAAAAGCAAAAAGAGCACTTACTATTTCTTAAATTTAAGGTGTGATTAATTCTTTTTTCAATATTGTGGTTTTTCTTCGCCGGCGATGCTGTTCTCAACAAAATCTATAGTGTGAGTTTTTTTAATTCCTAAAAAAGTCGGTTCCATCTATTTTCGGAAAACGATGTTTAACAATACCTGTTTCAAAAAAACTACACCAATTTCCGAACAACCCAATATTTCGTAAGCTCTGCGATGCGCATCTTTATCTTTTTTCAGGAAACTTTTGATTCATTTCGAAAACCAGAATGTTATTAGCATTTTTGAACATAGAGTTCTTTGTGTCCTTGCTTATGCAAAAAATGATGTGATTTATCCAAAAAATTGACTAATAATTTCACGGATCCATAATGGTTCCGTGAAATTAACCCGGGAACAGAGGTGTGCACGGTCCTGGCCCGACAAAAATTAAGAGGGATGAGGGCAGTTCAGGCCGGCTATGACCAATCATTTTTCTGCATAAACTAGGTGCAAGTTTTCGTTGTAATAAATAAGTTTTAAAATTTGCCAACTTCACAAGCAATTATCTCGACAACGGTAGCGATTCAGAATTTACTGTCAAAACAAAAAATGCTCCATTTTTTATGAACTTTTCGAATATATACAAAAATGCCAACTTTTTTCCGACCGATCCTTTAAGAATAAAACAATCATATTCTTGTTACACTTCATTGTAAACAGTTTTAAGGACTTTGTTTCTTTTTTTAAACATTTTTGATTGATCTTGATGTTTGTAGTGTACAATTCGAAATACTTTGTTTAATGGCCTTGAGTAGAAAATAATTTTGTGACACTTTTTGATCTGTTTCTTAAAGGACCAGGCCACTTAGTTACAATCCTATGAAAAAATTATATATTCGAAAAGATCATGCAAACTGAAGCATTTTTTGTTTTACGGCATCATCTGAATTGTTTTCCCCATCGAGATAAATGCATTTGAAAATATGAATTCGTGTACATGTTATCGTTGTAATAATCAAACTTTTTTGAATTTTTTACATAAAAACCGTAAAAATAGCATGAATCGACAGAGAATGTTATGCTGAACAACTTTGCTAATTTAAATTTGCGCAAAAAAATATTTTCTCTTATCAGAAATGCAAACTAAATTTAAATTTTTGTATATTGAAACCAAAACCCTGCATGAATTTAAACTTATTTTGCATTGATGCCAAAAAAATATTTTTGGTGTCAAAAAAATAGAACCCTTCTACTTTTGAAGAATGTGTTTTTTGGTATTTATTCTAATATACTGTCAACCCTCGATTATCTGACCCTTCCCGTCAATTCGATTATTCGATCCCTCCCGAGGGGTCGGATAATCGAGGTTAGAAATATGCAAATTTCTGAAATTCGGATAAATGAAGATTTTCAAAATTCTAGTTACGTGACTGAACATCATCGTCGGAAAAAGTTGTGTACCTAACAAAGTCGATCGCACGCACGCTGAACCTAAACCGGAGATAGATCATAAAAGCAATAGGAGCACTTATTATTTCTTAAATTTATGGTGTGATTAATCCTTTTTTCAATATTGTGGTTTTTCTTTTCTGAAGATGATGTTCTCAACAAAATCTATAGTGTAAGATTTAATTGTTATTTTTTAAAATTTCGGTGAACTGTTTGAACTTTGATAAAAGTTCATATTGGTTCATTTTTGAAAAACATGTTCAATTTTATTAAAATGAGTTAGTATTGGAATGTTCGGAAACTGTGTCGTTTTTTGAAAACGGTATTTTTTAACATTTTTAAATATCACCATTGTTTTTTTCATGCCATATTAGGTGTAATCGACGTTTTTTAGAAATTGTTTAAAAAAAATTTCCATTTTTTACCTAGGGGTAAAAAATCGAATTTTCAACAATTTCTCCAAATCGGCTGATTTTTTGTACTCGGTGATTTTTCGACATGGGAAACTCGATCTGAATTCTGATTGATCGGATTCGATATGAAATCTGAAGGAATTTTTTAATTTTAACGCAGGAAAGGATCGATGCAAATTTTTAAGATTGGACCTCCTGACCGATTCGACCCTTTCCTGGAATCAAAATCAAAAAATTCTTTCAGATCGAGTCCCCCATGTCGAAAACTCCCGGGTACAAAAAATCAACCGATTTGGAGAACTTTTTGAAAATTTAATTCTGTTACCCTTTGGTCCTCTAAGCGAAAAAATCGAAATTTTCTTAATTTCTAAAAAACGTCCACCTATTTTTGGCATGGGAAAAACGATGGTAATGTTTAAAAATGCCTTTTCAAAAAATTACATCAAGTTCCGAACAACCCAATTTTTTGCGTAGACTATGCGATGCGCACTTTTGTCTTTTTTCAGGAGACTTGTGATTTATTTCGGAAACCAGAATGTTATCATTTTTAAAATAGAGTTCTTTGTGTCCTTGGATTGTGCGCATTCCCAAAGTGTGAAAATGCTTCCTTGACCCTGATTCAGGGAAATAGATGTGTGTATTGAAGCAAAAATAGAAAAATTTTGGTTTTCTTGCCTCAAAATCATCTTTCTGGGGGTAATATATGCGGGGAATCGATGGCACGCATTCCCGAAGCTTGAAAATGCTTCCTTAACCCTTATTCAGGGAGATGAGTATTTTATATTGAAGCGAAAATATGAAAATTTTGGATTTTTCTTCTAAAATCATCGTTTGCATGGTTATTTTATGCGAGAAATCGATTCAGCGCCTCCCCGAAGCGTCAAAATGCATCCTTGATCATTGTCTTTGAAAAATTATGTTTCTACCGCAACGCTTCGGTGATGCGCTGAATCGATTTCTCGCATAAAATAACCCTGAGAACGATGATTTTAGAAGAAAAATCCAAAATTTTCATACTTTCGCTTCAATATAAAATACTCATCTCCCTGAATCAGGGTCAAGGAAGCATTTTTAAGCTTAGGGAATGCGCGCAATCGATTTTTTGTCTAAAAATTACCCTCGGTTTTTAGAAGAAAATCGGAAAAATTTTTCGCGTTAAAACGCAGTTCTACCCTGATTTTCAGGATCAAACTTAATTTTTCATGCTCTGAAAATGCGCGCAATCGATTTTCCACCTAGAAATTACCCTAAAAAGTCAATTTTAGAAGAAAATCGGAAAATTTTTTTCGATTTTTCGAGATTAGGTAATAAATGTTACGCTCCCTTTAAGGTTACAAAATTCGGTGACACAGACAAACAAACGGACAAACAGACATTTCTTGTTTAATAAATCATATAGAAAGCATATAGAACAAGTAAAAAGATAGTCAGAATTGGTATTAAATTAGTTGCATCATAAGTGAATGATATTGGTATATGCAATTTTCTGCTATAGAAACCCATGATCAGTATCACAAGGAAAACAGTGTAAAAGAGTACGTTGAGTATCTGAAAATTTTTTATTTTTTTGTTTATTTTTCATACCTTATCCTGTCTTCTTTTCTTAACCATAACTTCACTATAACGCATTCTTTTGAAAGTCACCATCGAATACGATGGAATCCAATAATCCCCGAGGAAACGATTCAACAATAAGTTAACGTACTTTTTTATTACAAAAGGTTTGCGTTTAACCATATCTGTTAACTGAATTTATAAGTTTTCTTTAAAACTATGTACTATGTACTAACCGTTTTGTAGTGACGCATAGATAAATCGACAACAGCATGAGTATCTACAGAACGCATTTTGCTATATTTTTCTAGTGCTTTGGCTAAACTTTGTTTTCGGGTAAATTTTTTATATTAGGTTGGCTAATAAGTCCCTGCGGATTTTGGAAGCAAAATTGATTTAATAACAACAAATTATATCAATTTGTGTCGCATGTTCGTGTAAAAAATTCACTTTTCGTTCCCAGTTATAAGATGTGATAGAAAAGACTTTTTTGTTGTATCAGCTGGGAGAGCAGTAGCAATGGTCACCCGTCTCGCTTGGTTGGCATCGGTGAGATCATGTGGTACCCAAGCGTCCAATTTCAATTTATAGCCAAGAGATGGTTTTCTACTGTACCATGAACAACCTCCGAGTTGCTTTCGCGTGTTGTTTGCTTAATCTCTTCTTTAAGAAGATTGATTAAAGCTTCATCATTCAGCTCAATAGGCTTTCCAGAGTGTGGTGGGTCTTCGAGATTAATCTCTCCGTCTCGAAAACGTTTGTACCAAACCTGACAATAGCGTCCCGAAGTTGACCCATCACCATACACAGAATTAATATTTCGGGCTACCTAAGCTGCTGTAGTGCCAGGGAAATATTCGTGAAAAATTTGATATGGTTATGCGGAAGATTATCATTTGATGAAGTATTTTGAAATAAAACTAATACAATAATAAAGAAAAAAAAAGTCGGAAACAACATAATTGCAACTGGTCACTTGCTAAATAAAAGTGCAACCAGTGGCCTGATGTTGTTCATAAACCTTAAAACCCCGATGTAAACATCCTGCAGGGACTTATTAGCCAACCTAATACTATCTTTCCCTTACGTATATCTTCTTGAAACTCGTCAAGTATTTCATTGAGGACTAAGCAATCTTCAAAACCCTAAAAATGAAATGATTTCTACTTGAATCGAGGTTTAGGGTCGCCACACGCTATCGTACTTTTTTTGTTGTACTTTTATCGTACTCTTGCAGTACAATAGCTTAAAACAACTAATATTTCTCAACACATCGACTTTTCATTTTTAACTTATGAAACCGACCACATAGGGATGCGAAAACAAAATTAAAATCGATGATTTGAGAAATGTCTTACGTCCACCTTGAAAGGAGCATGAGCAAAAACGTTTTATGAACTTACCGAATTCATACCTTGACCCAAAAACGAAACCATTGCGTGTGCTGCATCACCCAGTAATACAACTTTGCCATCGAATGAATGCGGATCGCATTTAATGCTAGGTAAAGTCGATGGCTGAACTTGTTCAAAAGTTTCAGCAATATGTTTTTCACCAAGAAGTTCGAAAGCATCCGAGAATTCACGTTTGAAAAAATCCACCGCTTGTTCTGGGGTTCTCATTTTTTGTTCAAAGGTTTCTCGCGTAGCAAATATGATGGTATTAAATGTTTTGTCTATAAAAAAAGTTCTAAAAATTTCAGAAAAACTTATACCAATCGTTTGGGCAGCAGCTCGCAGATAAAATTCTTCACGTGGCCATACATGAAAGAAGTTCGGCTCAAGAGCAAACTAAATAGGAAAAAATAAATTAGTAAAATAGAGTTGGGAGACCGAACCGCTCAAGAGATCTTCCAAAAATTATTTGCGTTTATCAAATCAATTTTTTTAAATTATTTCGATTTTTTCAATTTTTTAAAAATTATTTCAATTTTTTCGAATTTTTTTCAATTTTTTTCAATATTTTTAAAATTATTTCAATTTTTTCGATTTTTATTTCGATTTTTTTCAAATTTTTTAAACTATTTCAATTTTTCGATTTTTTCGATTTTTCAATTTTTTCAATTTTTTCGAATTTTTTCAAATTATTTCAATTTTTATTTCGATTTTTCAATTTTTTCGAATTTTTTCAATTTTTTCGATTTTTCAATTTTTTCAATTTTTTAAAATTATTTCAATTTTTATTTCGATTTTTCAATTTTTTTGGATTTTTTCAAATTTTTCAAATTATTTCAATTTTTTCGATTTTTTTCAATTTTTCGAATTTTTTCAAATTTTTTTTAATTTAAGGTTACAAAATTCGGTGACACAGAAAGACAAACAAACATTTCTCGTTTAATATTAAACGATACTGTATGACATTTCTCAGCACATTGATTTGTCTTTTTTAACTTTTTTTCGAAAACTCATGAGAACAACCACGCAGGGATGCCAAAAACAAAGAAAATCAATGCGTTGATAAATGCCAGATTAGAAATTACCACTCTTAATATATTTTATTACTGAAGACTTACTTCTCCCTCTTTCGGAGGAATTACTAACTGCACATAGCATTGCTCGATATATTCTTGCGAAAATTGAAAGTATGGAAAATTCATGAGACTTTTGCGCACCGACGAATGAGACCCATCACAAGCCAAAATTAAGCCGGCTTGTTCTTCTCGAACTTTCGCATTCTCTTTTAACCTAGTTTATGTAAATTTTTAAACTTTAGTACCTGGAGCCTAGCACCTTCGGTGCTAAATTTTTAATTTCCTAAAAGTTTTTAAAATTTTCTAAGTTTTAGCTTTGGATCGAACTTGCGTCTTTTCAACTGCAAAACTAACGCTTTACCAACTGCGCCATGAAGGCAACGGGTTTTTATTTCTGATCAAATATACCTAAGCTGAAAAGGCAAAAATGAAAAATTGAATTTTTGTTTTTTTCTAGAGGGGTACCCCATGATTTTGATGTCGTTTTTCTTCTCTCATCGAGCTCTTTCCAAAAATCTATGTCGTAACGTGATTGAATTTAAGTTTACAAAATTTGGTGACACGAACAAACAGACAGACATTTCTCGTTTAAAGAGGGGAAGGTCCAAATTGGGGTCGGGTAGAAAATTTTTTTAAATTATTTTAAAAAGTGACCCTTTAGGGGTAATTTTATGCAAGAACTCGTTCCGCGCATTCCCGAATCATGAAAACGCTTTCTTGATCCTGAGTCAGGGAATGGAGTGGGTGTATTGAAGCAAAAATCAAAAATTTTATGGTTTTTGCTTCAAAACACCGATCCCTTCTCTGAATCAGGATCAAGGAAGCTTTTTCGCGTTTCGAAAATGCGCACAATCGATTCCCTGCCTAGAAAACTCTAAGGATCGACGATTTTCACATAAAATCCGAAAATGTTTGATTTTTGCTTCAAAATACCGATTCCTTCCCTGAATCAGAGTCAAGGAAGTGCTTTCATGATTCAAGAATGCGCGGAATCGATTTCTCGCATAAAATTACGCCTAAAGTGTCACTTGTTAAAAATTTTTTTAAATTTTCTCCCGACCCTACTTTGGACCCCCCTTTAAAGGATCACTGAACTTTTGAACGGACTTCGAAAATTTATTTTTAAAAGAAAGAGAAATTTTTGCTGATCATTTTTTGTTTTTATGGTACCCTCTGAAAGTTTAACCCTTTCGAGATATTTGCGTTTGAAAGTTCCTTCAAAGTTTTCAAATGTAAATTTGTATTGAAACGAAAGGGATTGACTCCAGCGGGAATTAGAAAATTCAAAATTTCATTTGAAAAAATTGCGAATTTGTTATCA
>JAQGBS010000383.1:0-22562 GCA_034698545.1 Acrobeloides obliquus
ATCCCCTGAATCAGGGTCAAAGAAGCGTTTTCAAGGTTCGGGAGTGTGCGCAATCGATTCTCCGCATAAAATTACCCTTAAGAGGTCTTTTTAAAAAAAATTTTTAAATTTTCTATTAGAAAATTTTAAAAAAACCCCACTTTTCATGAAGTGGCCACAAACCGCACCCCCCCCCCTTTAAGATTTTTTTCATTTTTTCTTTCATTCAACAAACTTTGAATTGTTTCAATAAACCAACTTTAATTGATTATTACAATGTTACATGAATCAATTAGAACTGTATATCGACACGATTGATTAAACATTAGGAAATTTAACATTTTAACGCGAGAATTGGTCGATTCGACCCTTTAATGTGAAATTGGCCGATTTTGACCAAAAAAATACCCGAACTGTTCAAAATGGTTAAAATAGGCAAAATATCGAGGATGGTAAATTACTTTATTGGACGTTGCATTTGGGAAATAATAATCATAAGACTCTGGCTCTCCATCAATATACAACGTATAGTTAGCATCAACATGTATATTAACATCTGGAAATTCAACTTCAACTTCCACCACTCGAGTTACTCTAAATTAATATATTCTTTTACTTAAAAACTTTAAAAAGTATTTTACGCCACTGGTCTAAATTTGCCTTTTTCATCGGGCCACATATTTGTATTCCTAGCTTTAACCTTGAAGTCTTCGTATGGTGCAATATTTCCAGGCTTACAATTCATGCTGTAAATGTATGGGCAAATACCGTGCCAATCGAATTTTTGTCCATCAAATGTTGTGTAATGGGGATCGCCCCACATAGATGCAGTGGCGACAAAGGTTCGGCATCCGTCTTTCATATCAAATGGATTTCCTGTAGTGCCAAGCTTGCATTGACATAAAATCGTGTTTTTTTCGACTTTGCATACAGCGTTCGGTCCGCAAGATGTTGTAGTACATGTGACAATTGCTACACAACCATTTTTCATATCGGTTGCATTACCTAGATTTTATGTATTATATTTAGTCAGTGGAAAATGGCGCAGAAATTGAAGGGAGAAGCAGTGATCGTTGTCGGACAGTTGGTCTACTCGGAGACTTGGTCGACCCGGACAGTTGGTCGACCAGACACTTAGCCGACCGGACAGTTGGTCGACCGGACACTTGATCGATCGGACACTTGGTCGATCGGACACTTGGTCGATCGGACACTTGGCCGACCGGACACTTGGTCAACCGGACACTTGGCCGACCGGACAGTTGGCCGACTCGGACAGTTGGTCGACCGGACAGGGGCCTTAGGCTTAGGTCTTAGTCTTTAAGCTTAGGCTTTAGCCTTAGGCCTTAAGCTTAGGTCTTAGGCTTAGGCCTTAGGCTTAGGCTTTGGTCCGAGTCGACCAACTGTCCGGGTCGATCAAGTGTCCGAGTGGCCCAAACCGAAAAATCGTTCGGTTCAGGTCTCACTCAAAATTTTTTGCGGTCCCGGGTCCACTGAAAATTTTTTGTTTAATGTATTGATTTTGTTAATATCTTAACAGTTAAACAAAAAATAGCGCCACCAGCACGAAATTTTTTGGAAAACTGTCATAATTAACTGCAAATGCTTAGAAAATAACGGCTTTAGTCGAAAAAAATGATGAATTTTGATGATCTTTGAAAAAATTTTGCGGTTCCGATTCCACATCAAGAAATGGAACCGGAACAAGTAACGGGCCATCACTGGGACTAAGTGTCCTTTTGGAGGGAATACTTACCCCCCCCTGATCTTTTTTCGGAGAAAGAGACATCTGCAATTCCACCTCTAATCTTTTTTTGAGGAGGACACCAGCATATCTTATCCCAAGGCTCTGTGCAAGTTATAGAAATTCATATATTTTTTCAATTTTACAAACCTTACCAACATATCCAGATGAACAAACGCATCTCACTGTTCCACCCATAATCGCTTTCACTTCAGCATTAGGCCCACATTTTAAGCAACCATTTTTCATATCAGTTGCGTTACCTAGATTTTTAAAGCATTTTATTAATCAATTGCAAATGGGCATGAGGTGAAGAGAGAAGTGTCCTTTTTTGGAGAGAATATTACCCCCTTCTCTTGCTCCTTTTTAGAGGAAGAGGCATCTGCTCCTCCTTTTTGGAGGTGGACACCAACCTATCTTCTCCCAAAACTTGTACAAGAATAAGAAATCATGTTTTTTAAATTTACAAATCTTTACCAACATATCCAACTGAACAAATGCATCCCTTATTTCCATTTGTCATTTTAATTTCAGCATTAGGCCCGCATACGACTGGCGGAGTACCTATAATTTTTGGCAATGGCGAGATACCATTCCCAGGAATATTTTCTTGAAGAGGTTTTTTACTGGTTGCAGTGAGATCGATTCCAGTATTGTTTCATTTTGACAAAGTTGCATTCTTGAGTGTGTTGGTGAGTGTGTTGGTAGAATTTTCGTGTCTCCAAGCCCAGCAGACGATTCCATTTGACAGGCCTTTATAGTCATCGTTTTTGGTTACGACCCATGCTATTTCGTCGTCCAAAGTTGAGTAGAAGGTATCTAGATTGATAATTTTATTTGAAATGTAAATTCACTTGGGGTTGGAACATGTGTAAAATCTATTTCCTGCTGTATTTTATAAAAAATCGGTAGTCCATAGCATAGTGGCTAAGGAAGCCGCTCGTCCGATCTAGCAAATTGGCCCGCAGGTTCGATCCCGCTTGGGCAAAAATTTTGATTTTCAAAAAACTTTTATTATAAAAAATGAGCAAATTTTTTTATATTTTAATTTTTTGAAAATCAAAATTTTTGCCCAAGCGGGATCGAATCTGCAGGCCAACGTTGCTTAACTTCCCAGATCGGACGAGCGGCTTCCTTAGCCACTATGCTATGAGCAATCGACTTTTCATAAAATACAGAAGGACACAGACTTTACTTGTTTATTTGGTTGGGGTTTCAATCCCATCAAAATAAACAAAACATGCATTAGCCGCACTAAAGAAAATCCCGAATTTCATCTCCCTGAACTAATGACTCTCTTCTTGGAGGGCCAAAGAATGGGACTTATGGAGGCCGAAAACCGGATGATCTATGACAGATATACCATTTTTATAATTTGTTTTCAAAGAAATTTCGTAAATCGGAATTGATGCACCACAGTAGCCTTGTTTTAAAGCACAATAACCCAAATTCTTTTGAGGCTTATAATAAAGCGTGTTGTCGTCGTATTTTTTAACGTCTTCTGGCTTTGCCGCCAAAATAAATTGACCTTAAAATTGAAAATGATTTTTAAAATTGTTATTAGGGCTGTCGGCCGGAGTGGGGTGCACCTGCACCCCCATCGGTTACGCCATTGCTTACAGATAATTCGGACATTTTGTTGAAATTTTCAACATGTTAGAGAATAAATTTGGTCATTTTAACGAAAAATCTTAATGGAAGCAATTAGGATGTTTGAAATTTTTTTCAAAAAACATCGAAAATCAGTATCAGCCTCGGGATTCCGAAATTGCTAAAAATGGCTATTTTTGATATCTAAATCGACAGTATATATCGATTTCGGGATCCCAATTTCGGGATAACTACAGCTTTAATTATGATAAAATAGTTCTTACCTCCTTTGTCATTAGCATAATAAGCATACAATGGCATCAAACCAGGGCAAGGTCGTTTGATGTCGTTATATGTATCTTCTCCAACGATTTCAGCGATATATCCTAAATGATTTCTAGTGAGCGGACAAGTGATGATCGGCCATAAAAAATCGTTTGGCCCCACTCCCATGATGAGGGGTTTTGGTTCAAATGGGCTCCGGGTCATTTGGTCCATAGCCCAGGATTTCATGAGACAGGGACCTAAAGAGCTAGCTAAAAATAGGCCTCGAATCAACTGGTTTCTAAGTCCCGGCCAATTTTCCAGTATTTTTGTATTACAGGGTGTGGCAAAAGTTCTGCGCGTAAATATTAGCCTAAAAACGGCATAAACGATTGTATATGTGCCAAAATATAAATATTTATTTTAAAGAACAGGACCCAATTAACAACCATTCTTTAACGCTTTAAAAAAATTCCATCCATGGGTTTCTCTACAGGATTGAAGGTGCGTCGAGAAGGCATCCACAATGGCCGCACAATGCATAACCCTGTTCCTGAGTAATTTCAAATCTCTCTTTCTTCCAAATTGAAGCGTAATTACATTTTTACTTTATACTGGGGGGGGGGAGGGGTTACGAGTGAGAAATTGATTCTCGCAGGTTTTGAGTGATATCGAAATTATTATGATATGCCCAAGTCTGCTGCCTGTTTTTTAAAGAGCGGTTTCCAAGCATATGAACGTTTTGTGTCAAATCTCCTCGTATGAATTTTTTTGAGATCTCGTTGACCACTCATTTGAAAGCTGAGAATCTGCTCTACAACTATTTTCTAGACACATATAGCAGGTTTTCATTCCAATAAAAAGCTTAGGTTCATTCCATATTTACGCAACATAAATTTTGCCACACCCTGTATGTGTCTAGACAGTATAATATGTTAAACTTTTTTAATACCTTCTAATGCACAGCAAGGCATAGATACCTTCGCCACAGAGCTGTATGCATGATACCAATCACAAGTCCCCATTTTGCACATGTATCGATACAATTCAACAAAGTTGTCTGTAAGATTCACTGGGGGCTATAAAAGCAAAAAATCCGGTAGTAATTTAAGCTTTATTTTACTTGAGTTGGAGGGGTTTCGACCAAAGGTAGATTTGCTTCATTACCCCCATTGTCATCCTTCTTTGGGAGAGGTGTTGTAGCTTCTTCGATGACAATAGGAAGAGCTGCGGTGCAACATTTTGGGGGTATAAATGCGGATGCGTTTGGCGATGAGACAATTACGGAAACATTTGAGCCGGATGGGTATGGCTCAACGATATCTGGATAAACACCGTTGATAAGGTCAGTGGCACAAACATAAGGTTGTCTAAATAAAGAATCTTTTTGCCGCGAACTTGCGAGGGAGACTTCATTTCAATATCTCCTTTAAGATGGATGACAGAGCATGAACGGCTCCGACGTCTAGGCAAAACCTTTGTAATCTATATGAGGTATGAACCTGTTACAGTACCCTAACAGCTTTTGGATTCAAGGGCAACAGAACCCTTGCTAGTGCTGGTAATGCCTAGCAACTTTGAGCATACCGGACCACTACACCTTAGTGGTCACTGAATAGCTGGTCTCTAATTCCGACCTTGAAGTAGCGCCAACCACAACAGAACCCACGCCCTCTGGCATACCGGGTCCGATCTCTACAATTGAACTACGGGTAACATAAATGAAGGTTATGTAAAATTCAGTAAATTTTCAAAAACTACTTTGTCTGTTTTCCATCCATATTTGCCCAATTGCCAAACCAAAAATGTGGACTGTTCTTTGTACCAAAAAGCACAGCATGGCGACTATTTGAGTCTAGAAATTGTTTGTATATTTTAATTTTCGTTTGATATGTACCATTTTTGAAATTAAGCCATCGAAAATATTTAGGTGCCTGGGGTGCACTGGGTTGAAAATTTGTTTTGGGTACTGATATTTCCCAATCGTCGGAGCCTCGAGGCCAATAAGTGCTTAACCATGTTGATTGTCCTTGAACCAATGCTAAAAGTTATATATGAGTCGCTAAAAGCATAATTTTTATCTTACATGCAACAAAACGATTTTCCTCATCATTATTGATAATTGGTAAATTTGCATCCATTTTCTCACAGTTTTCCAATGCTTCGTTGTAAAGTTTAGGTTCGGTGATAAATTTGTAACATTTTCCACTAAATCGAGTGTACCTTTCAGGACAAGTATGAGTTTCAGCTAAAAAGAAAGCAATTTTTCCTCATTTTTAAAATTTTTTACTGAATTCATATAAGAAACCATCCGAGTCTTTTTCTTTTCCTTTACCATTTGAGATTACCGTACCACCTTTGAAATATGTGGCCACCTTATATTTTACTCCAAGCTAAAAAATTAAAAAATATGAAAATTTTCGTTTTTTGTACCGTCAAAATATTCGCATTCAACAATTCTTGATAGATCTGAATCTTGTCTACATGAGCAAGTCGTAACTCCAGGTTGACATTTTGCATAAAATCTTCACTAAACTGAGATTTTATAAATAACTCTTGATCCACATTCATGTTTTTAAGGTATTCAGCGGATATTGTGAAAAAGCATCGATTTCCAACATAGGCTGACCGAAATGGTAAATAGTCGCAAATTTGTTCAACCCATGAGTTAGCACTAGCCTTGCCTTGGAATTCATATTGACCACTAGCTGCTCCAGAGTAACCCGCTTGGTATCTAAAATATCATAGATGGGCAGGGTCATATATGAAAAGGGCCAGATCTTTTCCAATATAGATCTGCCCCAACACAGAAAGTTAAAAAAATGATCCCCTCCCCCAGTGGCGTAAGCAAAAGAGTTGGTTAGGAGGGGGCATCGGTGCCCCCCCCCATTCGGGTCGAAGGCCCGAAAAAACTTTCCCCAAATGGGCTGATTGATGGAACAAATCAGCCCATTTGGGGGAAGAGCCCCCCCCCCCCCAGATACGTCTTAAGGGGAGCGGGCACTTCCCTACAAAAGGATCTCTGCCTTTTTTCGATTTCTGATTTTGATCCTTTAGGTTGATACCAGATCATTTTTATCACACCTCATAGGTGAGCGCAGATCATTTTTGCTCCCTTCTTTCACCCGGAGGAGATGATGAAGCGACCAATAATTACATAGAGTAGAAAAAATTCAAATAACCGGATCAAAAACTAAAAAATTACCCCGATGCAGAATACCCATAAGCATAGTAATAGGCGCCACTACTGGCACTAGACAAGCTTGAATACGAATAACTATAGCTGTATGATGATTCACTTTTATAACTATAGCTATATGATGAGCCAGATTTAACTTCAGAATGGCTTTCAGTTTTTACGAAATGCCCTTTTTCCGGAATTATATGTTCCAATACCAATCGTCCTTTCACTTCGATACTGTCATCCTTTGACATCATGCCTTTTCCATTTGTGAAAGCTAGTAAAATCGGAAAAATACACAAGAGCCTCTTAAACTCCCACATGATTACAAATGGTTGATCAAATGATATTCTCGTCTATTTATTGAATATTTAGCATAAACTATCGTTATTTGAAGCCGTTTTGTTTCTTGCATTAATTTCAGATAAAACATGGGAATTTTATTTTTTGAGCCAGATCTTTGTCATATAATGGTGTCGTTAAATTTTTATCGAATTCTAATCATGTAAAATTTAAGGCAATTAAAAATATATAAAAATGATGTTTAATCTATTTTTTGTCTGAGGAACCCAATCAGGGTTTGAACTTTAAACAATCAGTTTTTCGAAAACTTGAGTAAAAATTTCAATTTTTTAACCTAACTTGAGTAATCTCTAGGTTCGAGCGCTCCGCGCTTGCGGTTTCACCGAGAGTGACTTTAAGCGGCACTTCCAAGCGATCTGTAACCTACTTAAAAGTTGAATTTTTTATGTTTTGAAAGTTTTACACATGTGTAAATTTACAAAGTTTAAAAAAATCCGATTTGTCCCCGTCTTGCGGTCAAAATTCAAAAATTCGTTTGAATTCATGTTTCTCATACCGAAAACCCCCGAATACAAAAAATCAGCCGATTTGGAGAACTTTTTGAAAATTTAAATTTTTCGCCTTGGTCCCCCAAGGGTAAAAAATGGAAAAAATTTTTTCTCCGATTTCGGTGATTTTGGTGTCAATCATCCTCTATCATCATCTCCAGCAACTTTTGCAATGGCACTGGTGGTTTAAATCTACCGTTCCTGAAATCGTCTGTACAACATACAGGCATTACACGTTTAATGTATCTCTATTTCGATTCAAAACCTAAACAATTCGGTACATTCCCTTAAAACGTGTTTTTGGCCAAATTTTTGATCAAATTAGTCATCTATATACGTTCAGATTCTAGTTACACTTTGTTCTTTTTACAAAATTTTTTAATTTATTACCAAATAAAAAATAATTCGTCTAAAATATATAAAATCTGCAATATTTATGGACTTTGATTTTTTTAAATATATTTTACGATCATCATTTTCTAACAAAAAGTAAGCCGTGGGTTCATTGAGTACAACTGTACTCATAATTTAGATATTGTCCAGACAATTGTATAAGGCATGAGTACATTTGTTTCAAAACATCACTACACACGTGTACAGACATCCCCAAACCCCATCAAAATTGGGTGGGATCGCGCGCCGTGCGCAAACAAAAAATGGGCTCGCGCCAGCGCGAGCAGCGCCAAAAAAACATAATAGTCCCCCTTATGATTTTGCCAAAAATTTTGAAGATTTTGCTCACACGCGACCTAAAAATGATCTCGCGCGCTAAAATTTTTTGCGTGTGCATCACTAGCATGCTCTTTTGTGCCTGTTCATATGAAAAACATTTTCACGTGATTCGCTACAATGATTTTATATATTTCCTTTAATTTGTATTAAAATTTTTTGCAGACTAAAATGGAAGACCAAGCATGTGTTTCAACAATTTTGGAAGCTCCACCTTTAACAGAAATGAATACAACTCGAAAAGATATGCCAGAACCCACCTGTTCAGAACCGAGTTCTTCAAATTCGGATCTTTACTCGAAAGAGATGAAGAATCCTCTCAAGAAGATTATAAAACATGCTATTGTGTTTGGGATTATATACAGACTTCACCAGTGGTGCTCTAGATTATTATGGCTAACAGTTTCTACAGTGATCAGTTTTTATGGTGAAGTGAAATCAAATAATAGAAAAACTTTGAAAGAAGTTAGAAAAACTATTACTTCTGGGAAGCAGAGAAGGTCAAAAACTGTTATTCAGCTAAGAATTCAGGTAAAATTTGAATTATTTTTAAGCTTACATTTTTTTATTAAAAAAAGTTACCCTTACGAGAATTGAACAAAAAAGCATAAATGTCCTCATCTTGCTCTAATTATAAAAAAATTAAAAAACACTATAAAGATCCAAATCCTAATGGATCTTTATAGTGTTTAATTTCCACAATTTTAGCTATTCAAGCACCTCAAACAACTTCAAGCAGTCGAGCAGTACAAATTTCATCACCATCATCATTGTAACAGAAGGAAAAAGCTATCAAGACCCCCATCACCTCAACTCTTTGACATTATCGAAGATGGTTCTAATGAATCTGTAGATTGACATTTTTAAATAGATTGTGTAACTCGTTATCTTTGCTTTGTTAAATTATATTTTTTATTATAAATAAAATACTTGTATACGAGTAAACGGTCCTGTATATGACATCTTAAAATATTTCATGTTTATTTAAAGTAATTTTAAGATAAGGATGTTATGTTCATTTTTAGAAAAAGAGGCAACAAATATCCAAAAAGGGTCAAATTTCTTTAAAAGGAGTAAAAAAGTATACAATTTTTTAAAATTCATTGGTCAGAGGTTCAAAAAGTGGGAAAAAGTGACAAAAAAGGAATCTTTGCTCAATTTAGGGGGTATTATTTCATGACTATTTTAAAGGAAGCTTGCTTTAACAACTTTGTTTGATTCGATAAAATCATAACTTCAAGGGTCCCAGATTTTGAAATTGCATAATTAATCAAATTCAAGTTAGTCTGTCAAAGTAACAAATATTCAAAATGTTTTTACACAAACACCTTGCGGAAATTTTTTCAGCAGGAGTTTGCGAAGGAACTTTTTGAAAATTCTTTACTTTGACGGACCAATTTAAACTCGATTAATTATGCAAATTCCAAAATTTGGGACCTCTGCTTTCGAAGATCGAATCCTTTCACAAGATGAGTTTGAGCCATTTGCTGATATATGATATGGGAATTGGCCTTTCCTCTTTGCTGGAAATGCTCTATTGCAATATATGTTTTTTTGCTCAATTTCAAAATGTAAAATGCAGTATAAAAAATTGTTTTTTCTCTCAAAATACACTTTTTAATGTATAAATCACTAAACTCCAACAAATGCTGAAATTTTTTATGGATACAAATTATTTGTTTATTACACTATTAAACTTCCTTCTCTTATTTTTCAAAATTGACAGTTGTTATTGGTACTTTTTATTTTCAAGATAAAATCAAGAATCGAATACATTTCCAACAAAACAGTAATAAAAATATAAGAAAGCGGCCAGATCGAACCTGCAGCCACAAGCGGAGCTTCCGAACGGTGTTCCCGAGCGTCGCTCCAGAGTGCCACTCCCATTTGTCAGGCAAATGCAAAAGTTAAAAAAAATTCGTTAAAATGTTAAACGATCAATCAAAAGGTTTCGGCTATTTATACCCTTCGATTGATGCAAAAATATGCGAATTTCGGGCAAGGAAATAATTATAGATAGTACAAGGTTGTTCTAGTATAGCTTCCAAGAAAGTTGTAATAATACAACTTCCATTTACAACATAAAATTAAAAATCGATTTTCTAATTTTTCCAGTGGGATACCCCCTAGATTTTGGTGTTGAAAATCTTAGAATTAATCCTCTCAAACGTGGTATAGTTTGTTGATGGTTTGGGTCGCATCTTCAAATGTTAGTCCAAGTGCACGCACAGACATTATGTGTTTTATATAAGAAGATCCTCTATTTTTCATAGAAATTGCTGAAATCCATAAAAATGCGTATTTCCCTTTGAAATCCGTATTTCCTTAAAAACGCCACAAAAAATCGCGTTTTTAAAGGTAGTGTGCAAGCAATTAAAATTTGAATTCCCGCCAGAATAGGAATTTTCGTTTCATGACACAGCTTTTGGCGGGAATTCAAATTTTAATTGGTTGTACATTACCTTTAAGGAAATCAAGGTCCAAAAATAACTTTATTACACTTATTTCATCGAAATTTTGACATTTTCTATCGTTTTTGGCTATTGCGAACGATAGTTTTTAGAAAAAGTTGAAAATTTTTTGAAAAAATTGATTTTTTGGACCCCTAGTTGGACCCCAAAAATCAATTTTATCAAAAAATTGTCAACTTTTTCTAAAAACTATACAAAATGTTCGCCATAGCCAAAAACGGTGGAAAATGTTGAAATTTCGATAAAATAAAGTTGTTTTTGGACCCCCTCGATTTCATTAAAAAACACTATTTTTTGTCCTACATCTCTTCACAAACGAACTGAATGGAAATTTTTTATTTTACCGTTTTTGGGTATAAAGGAACTTTTAAAAATGATTTTGGAAAATTTTGGGTGTCACACTTGGTGACTGTCTCTTGTTAAATGATATCATCTAACATGAGATATCAACTAACATGAGATTTTCCATATTTATCTCATGTTAGTTGCTTAAAAATCATCTATTATCTAAAAATAATTTGTTTTCATATTCTGTATGTATGTTCAGAAATTTGAAGGTGAATATTAGTTATTTTCCATATTTATCTCATGTTAACAATACATGCTTAGAATCAAGTCGAAAATTTCTAGAACAAAAAACCTAGCAACTGCCTAACTTGCAAAAACAAGCTCATAAATTTTTGACATGGTCATGTTTTTAAAAATCCATTCATTCTCATTTTCAAAATTTCAAAAGCGCACAAATTAGTCGTTTATTTAAAAAATGAGCTCTGGTGGTGCATCAAGTTTAACTGGGATATTTTTCGCTACTGCTTTTATTGCGTTTATATTAACGACAGTATCATTATTTACGCCAGGATGGAGAATTTTTAGTGATGGATATGATTATAATGAAGGGATTGTGGTGCATAGAAATGGGGTAAGTTTTTTATTGGATACCTTTTCTCAGTCGACATCTCCAGTGGCGTATCCAGAGGTGGGAAAGGGGCAGAGGAGCTATGGCTATTAGCGACCTCCTCTACGAGGAAAATGAATCCCTCTTAGCCCTCAACAAATTCCTCAGAACAGGTCACATCCTCTTAGAACCATTGAATGCCATAACCCCCACCCCTAAGTAGTGATGATGGTGTTGATGTTGGTGAAAGGAGGGGATGAGTACCAACATCCTTAATCATACATGAAGGGGGATCTAGAGTGGGACCCTATCTCAACACACAAGCTCAAAAGTAAAGAATCCCATGCAATCCTCTCCCGAAAAGGAAGAAAAGGTAAATTTTGATGTGCACACCCCATTCAAAAAGTGGCAAATCATGACCCCCCAAACACAGTTTCCAAAATCTGGACCCCTCTATATGTACATATGGTCTTGTTTATTAACCATAAATATTTATAGGAAAGCCGTGAGCCTTATGAAAAAACGACCCTCGCTTTCATGTGCTTAGCATTCAGTTTCGAAATTTTCCTCCTAATCATGGCCATCGCCACTCTTGTCTCTGATAAAACTAAACAACTCGCAGCAGGTTTAGGCGGCTTATCATTACTAATTTCCATTTTCCTGCTGATAGTCATAGTCGTGTATGCAGCAAAATATAATGATCAACATGGTGGCAGCATAAAACTTGGATATAGTTATTGGTTGGCCGTGACCGCGTTTGTGTTTATGATAATTTCAGCAGTTTTGGGCTTTGCAATGATGAGTGCAGGAAAAGGGGAGGATGAAGATGGGTTTCCGACTGCTAGAGCGTGATTTTTTGTTGTTGATTTTTATGCGTTGAGAACATGGAGTCAGGATTTCCTTCACTGAAGTTTTGGGAAGCCTCCAATTTTCATAGTATTCAGAAAGGGTGGGACAGTGGTGTAGCCAGATACCAAGTAAAAACCGAAAATAATCAACCCAAAACCGAAATCAAAAAACCTAAAAAGTCAAAACCCAAAGAAACTATAAAAAATGCATTTTTGATCAAAAATCGCATTTTTGATATAACAAGGGTCATTTTGAAACAAATTTAAAAATTTTTTTGCAAAAAATTGCTCGAAAATTCGCAAAAGTGTACTTCTGCCCCCTCCCCCTTGTATTTGTATGAAAAGTACCTGTACGAAAAGTCCTTATAAAAAATAATTGTATGAAAAGTACTTGTACGAAAACTAATTGTACGAAAAGTACCTGTACGAAAAATTCGTACGAAAAATATTTGACGACCTTGGGTATAAGAATGAGAGGTGAGGAATCTTCATGTCTTGTTCGGCCGATTTTTGACTCTCATGTACTCAAATATATTTTTTAATTTTTGTATATTTTTTCAATAAATAATTTCAGCAAATTTATTCTTGAGTGCAATAAAAAATTTTCTTACACTTTTCTTTCAATAACAATGAAAAGATAAATTTAAATTTTTACAAATCTTTATTGACCTGTTTATATTTTCCATTCAAACTCCACGTTGTTCCCACATTGTTATTAGTAATCAATCAGATACACTTCAATTTTAAAATGGAAAATGAGAAAAATAACCCATCTTTGTTATTGTTCAAATTTTAGCGCGAAACTCCATATTGAAAAAATCGTAGGGAATTTGCTGGGCTCAGCACTTAACACGTGTGTTTTCCTTTCACCTTTTGTTTTGACCTTCAAGGATCTTTGATTATTATCGCAATCAATTTTTCATAGTTTCATTTCACATACCTCGAATCGAAAATTGTTGGGCTTGATTTTTGATCAAAATCGATCAAATATATATTTGGGAAAAGTTATAGACCACCCATCAAAATTATATAATTTGAAAATGAAAAACAACTACCAAATTTGTAGTTCAAATTTGCCCGAAATTGTATAATAATTTCAGAACGAATAAGTCGAGTCGAAATTAAGGATACAAAAAAATCAATAAAAAATTTGTCTTTTGAGAATTTTTTCAGTTGTTTTCAGCCAAATTATTTTTTGTTATTGAATTTTTGGAGCTAGTATACTTTCCCCCTGTCAACCGACAGGAGCAAAAATGAAAAAAAATTTTTTTTTGAATTTTTTAACGAGTGACCCTTTAGGGGTAATTTTATGCAAAAAATCGATTGCGCGCATTCCCAAACCTTGAAAACGCTTCCTTGACCCTGATTCAGGGAAAGAATCGGTATATTAACGCTTTAATATACCGAAAGTATACTAGCTTCGAATTTTTAATAGTTTAAACTAGAGTTGTACTGGACCGGAAGTCCCGGCTTTTTTCATGTACCGGTCCCGACTTTTGCCGATCTCGAAGTCGGAACCGGGACTTCCAAGCCCAATCACGGTCGGGAATCGGGACTTGAAAATGCTCAGCAAATGACGATTTTTGGAGAAAAATGGTGAATTTTTATGAAAATTTTCGACTTTTTTGGCCATTTTCATCAGTTTTTTGAAAAATTTTGTTTGTTGGAAAAGCGAATTACAGTAATGCCTAAAAAAAACAAAAATTAGAACAACTTGTCTGTGAAAATTGGCAATAGGACGGAATGCACCGCACAAAGTGCGAGCGCACTGACTGGGCGCACAAGGACTGAGCGCACATTTTCCTTCAAAAATGTGCGCTCAGTCCTTGTGCGCTCAGTCCTTGTGCACTCAGTCCGTGCGCTCATTCATTGTGCGCTCAGTCCTCTGTGCGCTCAGTCCTATAAAACCGTGCGGTGCATTCCGTCCTATTGCCTGAAAATTGCCCAGGTGAAAATTATCCCGTGAAAATTGTCCGTGAAAACTGCCCAGTGGCGTAATTTCAGCCGCAGGATGAGAGGGGGATATTTGGAAAAAATCATAAAGGGGACCATATATTTAAAAATTTTCAGGCCCTTCGTGCCTGATGGGGGGCTTCCAAAGCTCGCTATTGAATTTGACCTAGTACCAAAAATTTGATATTTATGGTAAAAAATCAAAATGAAGGTCCATTAAAATCTTTGATAAATTTCAAAAATTTTGGGTAAAACCATAAGGGGGACTATTGGGTAAATTTTTTTTCATTCTTTGGATTCTTTGTACTTGGAAACAAATCTCGGTTCCGTACAACTCTAGTTTAAACCTATAAGAATTTTAATATTTTTATATCATCTTTGAATTTTGAGAGGTTTTATTTATCGTTCAAACGAGTTTTTCATGTGAAAAAAATTTCTTCCCTAAAATATTTTTTTTAACTAATTAAATAAAACACTATAATTGAATACTATCCATTACATCAAATACTTTTTTACACTAACCTTTTTTATTGACATAAAAAAAGCTCTTCTACGTAATCGTTCTTCGTTTCCTTATCATTAATTTAATAAAAAAAATTCTCAAAAAAAGACTTCTTCTTTGTTCTTCAACTCTTTATCATTAATTTAAAAAGAAAAAATATCAGAAAATACAAAAAAACAACATGAGAAAACAGCATTAAAAAATGAAAATTATTCTAATTTTTTTTAAGTACGTGGAAATCGAGTGCTCTGCAGCACTCGGGCTTTGCCTTCGGCCAAGCTTCTGAGTGCGCTCCCGAGCACACTCTTTTCTTGAGCATATATACAGGGTGATTAAAAATTAAAAAAAGCATTTTTGTGATTTTTGTTCGAAAATTTTTTGGGACCGAAAAATTTTTTAAAGTAAAAATGACCCATATAGAGGTAATTTTATGATGGGAATCGATTGCGCACATTTGCAAACCCTGAAAATGCTTCTTTGATCCCGATTCAGGGAATGGTGTTGGAGTATTGATGCGAAAATCGAAAAATTTTCTTTTTTCGCCCGGAAATATCCATATGGGGATAATTTTATACGGAGAATAGATTGCGCGCATTGTCTAAGCATGAAGAAATTATCTTGACCCTGATTCAGGGAATGAAATTAGTGCATTGATGATTATGGATAATTTCCGAGCGAAAAAAGAAAATTTTTCGATTTTGCGTCAATAAACCAACTCTATTCCCTGAATCAGCGTCAAGGGAATATTTTCAAACTTCAGGACTGCGTGCAATCGATTTCCCGCATAAAATTACCCTCTATATGCGTCATTTTTAGTATAAAAATTTTTCGATTCCAACAAATTTTTCCGGGCCCCAAAAATCACAAAAATGCACTTTGTATATATTGCGGTACATACTCATGAGTATATTGTAACAAACCCCAGTCAAAAAATTTAATTCATAAACTCTGTTACCTGATTCTTCCCGAATTCAGGTTTTGACAGAGTTGAGCCAATCGTGTTAATAAACAAAATTTTATTGAATTTTCAGGCAACTTTTTATTGGGGTCTTTGGTAGACCATTCTAAAGCGTTGTAACTGGTTTTAACACCTATACTAGAGCTCATGCTAGAACCATGCTAGAGTGGAATAGTTACAACGGTGTTGTAACGATTACAACTCGTTTTTCGCTCTATCATGAGCCTGCTTATCAATGCATTTCAAAAATTTTATGCTTCTCGAAGTCGTTGTAACGATTCTGTTATAGCATGCTCCATAGGCGTAGCCAAGGGGGGGGGGGACTAGGTAGCTTTAGTCCCCCTCCGTCGTCCAAAAATTTAATAGAAAAGCGCGATTTTTTAGCGCATTTTTTTAACAAAATTTACACGTTTAGCCCCCCTCCCTGTCGCCGATTAGCCCCCTCTGTCGCAAAATCCTGGCTACGCCTATGCTCTTTATTATAACTAATTTCTTGAAAATTCTTAAAAATTCAGCAAAATTTTTCGTTTTTTATTTTTTAATTTGTATTTATAATTTCCAAATATTGTATAAAATTTTTTTAAAGTAAATTACTCGATAAGATCTTATGTATCCGGTTCTTGATTTTAACTTAAAAATAAAAAATAACAATAACAACCGTCAATTTTATGGATAAAATAAGAAAGTTGAATAGTGTAATAAACAACTAATTGTATCTATAAGAAATTTCATCATTTGTTGAAGTTGAGTGATTCACCTATTGAAAAAGTTTAGTTTGAGAGATGAATCAATTTTTTATACTGCATTTACATTTTGAAATTAAGTAAAGAAGATGAAAAATGACCGTGACCCCCGTTCGATGTATATTTAGCCTACCTAACTTAAAAACCGTATCGAAAAATTTGCAAGGGTTACGTAGATAATGGCAAAACATTGCTGTTTACACTTAGCTGGAACATCCTACAATAAAGTATTACCCGCAAAGAGGAAAGGTTTCCTATAGTATACAGGGTGTGCCAAAAAAGTAGATTTTTGGCACTTGAAAATGTATTGTTCTAAAAATCATCTCTCTAGGGGTAATTTTATGCAAAAAATTGATTGTGAAGCTCCCAGCCCCTGAAAAGTTTCCATAACTCTGATTCAAGGAAAACTTATATTTTTGAAGTAAAAATAGTCATTTTTCGCATTTTCAAAAACTCAATTCTTTTCTGAATCGGGCGCAGGGAAGCATTTTCAGGGTTTGGGAATGCGCACAATCGATTCTCCGCATCAAATTTTCCTGATAGAGCAAAAATTTTAAACCCAACTACCCTAAAACTTCTAATAGAACCCCATTCAAACGTAAAAATTTTCTTAAAAATCGAGTTTAAATTGGATTTCTTTGAGCGAGCACTTTTTGGATAGCCCTGAGGATAAGGAATATGCTATATAAAGAATTATTGAAAATATTTTATTTTCGTCGAGATATGGCCTTTTGTATTTTTTTTAAATTTAAAAAATTTTAAGCCTTACATTCAAAAATCCACCAAAAATCAAAATTAAATCGATTTCCTTCGAGCGACCACTTTTTGGATAGCTAAGCGTATCAGAAACATTATGTAAAAGAAATTATTGACAATGACTAAGATTTCATGGAGATATGATTTTTTGAGAAAAATGTCATTTTTTCAACTTTTCAAATTCAAAGGGCCATAACTCAGCAAAAATAAAATATTTTTCAATGATTTCTTTTATAGAATGTTCCTTTCTACAGTAGCTATCCAAAAAGCGGTCGCTCGAAGAAATCCGATTTAAATTCGATTTTTAAAAGAGCAATCATTAGCACTTTCTAATAGAGCCCCATGGGGTTCTATTAGAAGTTTTACGTTATATGTTAAGATGCTATATACAAATATTTTATTTATAATAAAAAAATATAATTTATCGAGACAAAAATAATGAGTTTAAAAAATCAATCAACAGATTCATTAGAACCATCCTCAATAATGTCAAAGAGTTGAGGTGATGGGGGTCTTGATAGCTTTTTCCTTCTGTGACAATGATGGTGATGATGAGATTTGTAATGTTCAACTTCTTGAAGTTGTTTAAGATGTTCGAGAAGCTAAAATTTTGGAAATTAAAAACTATAAAGATCCATTAGGATTTTTAAATTTTTTTTAAAGCAAATTAAACCAAATATTAAGAAACCCTTTTTTATCCCCATTTTTAGTAAGGATGTAAAATTTTAAATTTCAAAAATTTACCTGCATTTTTAGCTGGGTTACAGTTTTTGACCTTCTTTGCTTCCCAGAAGCAATACTTTTTCTAACCTCTTTCAAAGTCTTCTTATTATTCGATTTCACTTCACCACAAAACCTGACCACTGTAAAAACTGTTAGCCATAATAATTTAGAGCACCATTGATGAAGTCTGTATATAATCCCAAACACAATAGCATGTTTTATAATCTTCTTGCGAGGATTCTGCATGCCTTCGGAGGAAATTTTTTCTGCATTTGAAGAACTCGGTTCTGGATTGATGGGTGTTGGCATATCTTCTTGACTTATATCCATTTCTGTTACAGGTGGAGCTTCCAGACTTGTTGAAGCACACGCTTGATCCTGCATTTTATTCTGGAAAGAAATTTTGTAATAAGTTATAAACAAATTAGCGGGAACATATAAATACGCTGGAGCTAATCACGTGGAAAATTGAACCAAATGTTTTGCATATGGACAGACAGGAAAGAGGAGGGAAGTGGTATTTTGGGAACAAATGTACTATTTTGATAACAACTGTACTCATGATTTCGAGTTTTATAAATCAATCGTCATAATCAATAAGAGTAAATAACAGTTGCAGACTTTTATGAATATAAATTTTTTATTTCAAAGTAAATTAAAATTTTCATAAAAAGTACAAAGTACAACTACAAATTTAAAATGGTATCGATCGCTAATTTACTCAAAAATTTGACAAAAACAAGTTTTACGGGAATTTCAGAATTTTTTAGATTCTGAATGGAAATGGAAATTACTCAAGTTATATCATACAAATAGAAATTTTATAAGTTTTACGCAAAATTACAAAAATTTGTTTAAAAAAATCGCATTTTTAATAAAAATGGAGAGAAGTTGATAAAATAGTTTTTAGGATAAAACAGAAAAACATACAGTGTGTCCAACAAATGATTAGACGAAGGTTTTTTGAGGATATTTCGGCATTTTTAAGGCTTTTTGATTATTCTTTTTTAAAGCAAAAGCTAATCGTTTGGTTAACAACAAATATACCATGAAATGACCAAAATCCGCTATATACTCGGTTTTTAAAATAGGAAATAAAAAACCATAGTTTTTTCTATTTCTCCGGCTAGACCCTCTTCCCAAAATTTTTTCTCTTAATTTTCCCAGATGCTGAAAGAGCATGACCGATTTTACTAATCTACAAAAAATCATGCAAAAAGAATTCATATACAAAAAATCATGCAAAAAGAATTCATATTTTTCGACATAGAGCGTTTTGAAGTTAACTGCTATTTTGTGCAAATCAAATCGAAGTGAGTGGGATTCGATCCTGCTCAAGGGGCGAAAAAATGGGTGATAGCACCCAAAATTCACCTACCCATCACCCAGTGGGTGGCATCACCTATCACCCATGGGTGATTCACCCAGTGAGTGATGGGTGATTCATCTAGTGGGTGATGGGTGATCCACCCTGAGTGATGGGTGGGTTATGGGTGATGGCACCTTTTCGCCCCCTGATCCTGCTAAAGCCCGTTTCCGTTCCAAATAAAAAAGTCCACAGTCGATGACCAAGTAGTCCAAGGCGCGCGACATTTGGCTTGACCCCGATCAAGATTGAGTTCTCCTAGTGGCGATTTCTTTCAAAAAGCAAAGAAAGTCTAAATTTGCATAAAAATATAAAAAACTAATATTTCTCCAAATTTTTATGGAAAAATAATATCACCATTGTGTTCCTGGCATAAAAATACCCATATGCAAAATATTTTATCGATTATAGAGTTTTAGAAAGAAATCGCCGACAGGTGGATTCGAAACTGAGACCACTGGGGTCAAATTAAATGTTGCGCGCGCCTTGAACCACTTGGCCATCTCGTTTTTTCTTCGCCCAGTAATTCATTGGACGTACTGTAAATACTCTGTTTCACGCATAAGGGACCATCCAGTAAGTCACGTGATCAAAGGGGGGTTTGAGAAATATCACCAAAAATCACGGGGGTTATAGGAAAAATCAAGTAATTTGATATTTTTTAATTAAAATGACATTTAAAAAATGCAATTGTTAATGAAAATTGAAAAAATGGACATTTTTTTCAAAATCCGAAAAACACCTTTTATAAAAAAAATCGTTTTTTGACAACCAAAATAGACTAAAAATGGTATTTTAAGCCAAAAAGTCGTTTTTTGGGTACAAAAATAATCATTTTTGATGAAAAATTACGTGATTGGGGGGGGGGAGATAAACAAAAATCATAAATTATCACTGGAGGGGGGAGGTAATTTTCGATTTTTTAAATCATGTGGCTTAAACGATGATCCACAATTCAGAAAAAGAAGGGATAAAATTTAAAAAATTAAAAGAGCATGGCAAGTTAAGCAGCGTTGATCCCGAAGGTTCAATCTTCGGAGGTCAAAATTTTTATTTGCAGTAATTCAAAAAATTTTTAAAGCAAACCACTTTAGACAAGAAAAAAGTTTTGGTTATCATATTTTTCGAATTTGACTATGTGGGTCCCTATACCAGTGTCGTACCCAGAGAGAGGGGCATGCCTCCCCCAAAACCGAAATTTTTTTATGAAAAATGGACAATTTTGGGAAAAAATTTGTGTGAAAATTTGGTTAATTTTGGTGAAAATTCATAATGGGGGACCAATAGAATTTTTGAAAATTTTTTGATAAAACATAAGATGGATTATTACGAAAATTTTTCAATTTTCTATTATCAAGAGTGTCCGTAATCCGATTTTCTTAAGAGACCCCCCAATATTCCAAGCGATTATTGAAAGACCCTTTATCAAAAAATTATTGCAAAAAAATTGCGCTCACAAAATCCACATGAATGAGAGCTCCCGATATAATAGTTTACAAAGTATTTTATATAGTGAAAAGAGAAGGCGGTGCAGAAATGATAGGAAAAAACACTTAAAATAGGAACTTGTAAACAACTGCATTGCTTAGTTAAACCAAAGTTCAAAATCAAAAATTCAGGGTCAATTTTGCATGGCCTATATCAATCTTAAAAGTAATAACAAGTGAAAATTATTGATCATAAAAGTGCAAGGGAAAAGCAAATATCAACATTTGGAAGCCAAAATTTTTAATCTTACAACATTAAACGTGTAACTCGGAGGGGGGGGGGGAGTTTCGGGTATGGGAAACACGAATTTGAAGGAATTTTTGAATTTTGATCGCAGGAAAGGTTCGAATCGTAAAAAATTTTTTACGTGCATAAAATTTACAAATGTATAAAACTTTTAAAAATTAAAAAATTCAAATTTTTATGTAGGTTTCGGAGCGCTCGGAAGTGCCGCTCGAAATTCTCTTGGAGAAATCATGAGCGCGGAGCGCTTGGCTCCCGGTACTAAAAACATATTCAGAAAACTTTGTTGTTGGAAAACTAAAAAAATTTTCAGGAAACTAAAGAAAAATTTCGGAAAAACTAAAAATTAACTTTTTTTATACAATAAACCATTCCAGAGATCATAAAATTAATAGACCCTAATGCCTATAAAAAAGACACACCGCAGCTGTAACTTATCAGTTTTTAACGAAAAGAAAATGCTTGTTTTGATTCAGGTCGGCCAGCGGACTGCCATATGAAGGTCATTTTTTGTGAGTCTCAACCCAACTTTTTGTCCATTGAAGATTTATTAGTTAGGTAAATGATAACTGACAAGGCAGGCATAGGAAAAATTTTCTTTAATAAATTTTATATTTTGTTTTTTAAAAAAATTTATATAAATGTTTGGGATTAGAAAATTTATTTAAATTTCGAAAATGCCATTTTTACCCAAATGCGATTATTTTGGCAAAAAGCTTTTTTTAGTTCAAAAGAGTTATCATAAATATAAAAAACCGGTCTCTGTGGCCGTTCGTCCATCTGGAACCACGATCTCGGGAATGGTAAATCGGGCTGGCATGCGGTTTTTTTTAAAGTTAATAGGTAGGATGTAGGTATGAAGGAAACAAAAAAAATTTGGGAACTCCCTAAAAAAATTTAAAAATTCAATTTTTAGTGGTTTTTTCAAAGGAGCACTTTGTCAACTATTTTAGCGACTCAGACGCTGATTTTTTATACTCGGGGGTCTTTCGGCATGGAGAACACGATGCCAGCGCTATTTTTCAATTTTTACTTAAAAGGTACCCCCTACAGAAAGGGCGTAACCCTCTAGGGGCCAAAAATTCAAGTTTTCAAAAAGTGCTCCAAATTGGCTGATTTGTGAACACATGGGTAACACGATGCCGACGCTATTTTTCAATTTTGACCTAAGGGTACCACATATATAAGGAAGTGGGGTAACCCACACCACCCTAGAAAAAAGTTTACATAAAACTCGAAAAAATAATTGTACAGAAAGTTTTATTATGGTCTCTAGTT
>JAQGBS010000384.1:0-22560 GCA_034698545.1 Acrobeloides obliquus
CATCGTTCAGGTCTTCTAACAATTTGCACACAAACGCTAATTGTGTTTCATAATTTGTACTGTACCATTTGCCATCGTACCGAGCATAAAGGCATTGCGCTGGATCTGTGGAGTTGGGTTGTCCTAAAACTTTTGTATTGCAGGGTGAATTCCACGCATAAAATTGCGCCTTATAAGGTCAGTTTTGGTAAATTTCATGAAAATTTTCAAAGATTTTTGCCAAAACATAACAAAAATCTGAATTTAAAGCAAGAACCGAGAGATCGAGCGTGCAGTGCTCGGAAGGAATGACCCGGGGCAAAGCTTGGACTCGCATCGGTATGCCGAGTGCTTAGACCATAAGTTTCGGTAACGCGGCTATGCTTTTGCATTTGGCAAAAACTTTTCGTAGCAGGTGTGATTCGAACCTAGACTTTTCGCATGCAGAGCGAACGCCTTTACACTGCGCCACGGAGGCAATTTTTGATAGTTGTTCAAATTTAACTATATAATAGTCATTATTGAAAAATATTTATTCTAGAAGGGGTACCTGTGTCGTAAATTGGGGTAAAATTTGGGGAGGGACTAGGAGGTTTTGGGAGGAGACTACTTAAGAAAAATGTCAATGACCGATTTTTGTAAAAAACAATATTTTTATTAACAAATTTTCAGATTTGGGGGACTAGTCTCTCTAGTCCCCCCTTCTTTACGACTCTGGGGGTACCAAAAATTGTTTACAGAGCTTATTTTTTTGGGCCCAATAATAATGTGGCAAAGTTTTAGATCAAAACTGTAAACAATTGCCTTTATGGATGCAGACCAATTGCTCGTTATTGACATAGACAAATTACTATCATATTAGAAAATTTACCGGATGCCCAATTTTTGTAAGAAAAGGGCGCAAAATCGGTCCACGTCCAATTACCATTGACCATCGTTGTTCCGCCAAGCCAATAACTGTTGCTAAATAATTTATTTATAACGGAGGTTTTAGAGTTTTTACTTACGTAACAAAATAACTATTTGTTTTAGTATAAATAAATGACCCCATAAACGCATCATCAACCGAAGCTAAATGCCCGCCTAATTTAACACACTCCTCATCTGCCTCAAGAAACCCATAAGGCTGTGTCATGAATTTAAAGCAGTAAGGGCTATTTGGATAATATTCCGCGTCTAATGGACATGAAATGGTGTTTTTGATAAATGCGAAGAAGCATAGTAAAAATATATGGGAGAAAAGAAACATGCTAAACATAAATATCAAAAGAGGCGATTTGAGACTTCTAGTGTATTTCAACGCCACTTACAACAAAAAGCTAGCACTTTTCAAATGTCAATAAGAAGCTATCTCATCCGATCATTCAAGTTAAGCTACGCTGGACAGGTCAACGCTTCGATTCCCCTGGTGTTAAATTGTTTTTCCTTATGTAAGAAATATTTCTTTGATTAAAATATATTTTAGAATTATTTTTTAATTAAATTTTAAACAGTTTTGAATAATTTCCAATTGAATTATTATTTTTTAAAAAGGTATTTTTTCGTAAGCAAAAACAATTTTACACCGGTCGGAATTTAACCTGAGAGTTGACGGATCCAATGTAGTTGGGTCTGTCAACGTCGTTTTATACCGACAACAAAATAAACGCCCATTTTTTGCATTTAGTGCTGAGGCACACTATAAAAAGAAACATCATGATTCTTATCAAAGCACTTACGTAAAAACAGGAATTCGACTCCCACTTCTAAGATTATATCATGAAGCTCTCTTGTTAGATAAATTGAGAAAAATGCAAATTTTGTGCTCTCTTTGCAGCTTTTGTAGCGAATAAAATGATAAGCCTTCCATTAACGTAGATTATGTTTTGATAGACAAAATTAGCATCGAAAGTAATAGCTTTCAGTTTATGGACGACTTAATAATTCTATAATTTTGATAATGATTTACGCCCATACAGTTTTTTTAGATCAAAATCCCAATTGCAATTCATCAAAAATGAATAATAATGGCGCCAGTCCTAAATGTCCATGGGGAAGAAAATTGTTTTCCACGGGCCTCAGAAGGTTTATACCTGCATTTTTTTGTTTTAAGGCCATATCTTGGCCAATTTAAGTCCGTTTGGGCTGAAATTTTTTTGGTTTAATTCCTGAAATCACGGCAAATAACTTTGTAGAACATCACTTATTATGAAAAAATTTCTTTGTTGAAGACAAATCTTATAAAATTTATTGTTTCATTAAGTGAGCTTTTAATTTATAGTAGAAATTTCCCTGATTTGATCAAATTTGTTTATTGAAACGATTTATCAAACATTACAAAATTCAAACTTTTTTCTGTTTTTTTATCGATTTTCTTCAACAAAGAAATTTTTTCATAAAAAGTGATGTTCTACAAAGTTGTTCGTCGTGATTTCAAGAATTGAACCCAAAAAATTTCATTCCAAATAGACTTAAATTGATCGAGATATGGTTTTAAAACAAAAAAATGCGGGTATAAAAATTCTGAGACCTGTATAAAAATTTTTCTTCCACATGGGCATCTAGGACTGGCGCTATTCATTTTTTATGAGCTTTCAGGCTAAATTGGACTTTTGAGCAAAGTCCGTAACACATAGTGAATGTTCCATGTAAGCCGAAAAAATTAATCTTTGCTAAAAACCCAAAATGTGCATGAAACATAACGGAATTGGACTTAAGGTGATGGAGATAGCACAAACAGACATACATTGCTCATTTAATGTTTTAAGATAAAACTTTGTGACACAATTTTTTTGCTGTCATGATTGAATTTACCATTGCTAATGTAGCTATTTTCAATTAGAACGTTTACATTACAGTCTGCGTCAATTCCATCGGTGTTTATCCCAAGACTATTGGTGATGAGCGGTCCCGCAGGTGATAGGATTGTGATGTTGTTAATATGAACATTATCGGTCCAAAATAGATGCAAAATCCAAGCGGGCTGTCCTTCAACGTTACATTTTCAATGAGAATGTTCGAAGTGCGCCATAGTGTTACGAGACGAGGTCTGCCATAATGGTTGCAAGGCGAAGCACTGCCGTTGTTGATGCATGCGTACCAATACGGCCCATTACCATCGATTGTGCCTCCACCAGTTATTGTGATATTGGTGCATTATAACTGTAGACTATTGGCTGTTTGGCTATACTTCCAATCACAGCTTGCCTGACAAATCGTGCGAACTTTATTGGCAAACGCGAGTGTTTTCAGTCTGACGCTAGAATTAATTCTTTAAAATACTATTACGCAAGAACTGTATGAATTTCAGACATACGCAGACAATCGATGGTACGATTTGTCCAAGATTTACGTACTATTGGTAGTATCAATAGTAAAGAAAGATGGCTCACAACTGATTGAGAAGACAGACACTGAGATTGGTGTAATACAAACACACGAACAATCTTTGAAACTATCAAAATCTATTTTCGTCTAAATTACATCACGCATCGATTTATGGACATAGAAGGGGTACATGTTTCCTTTTATACTCATGCACCTCTTCGTGGTCGTAATTCGCTCAAAAATTAAATTTTACTGTCAGGCCGAAAACATTGGTGAGCACTAGTTATTAAGATCTTTTATGGGAACTTTTTGGCTTTTTAGGTTCGGAACTCCCAGCCTAGACTTCTTACAACAGAGACCGTTTTACCATCCCAAGTAGCGTTAAATTGTCTAGATTAATCTCAAGCCTAAGCTAGGCTTAGGCCTATGCCTAATCTTAAGCCCAAGTTTAAGCTCGAGCTTAAAAACTCAATTCATACTGAAACACTTTGTATACACATGTTTTATTCTTGTGAACGCAGATCCAAAATTATTTGTTATTTGCATAGACGGATCTATGATGTGATCCAAATGTTATCGTTATTTTTGCAAAAGCTGATCTATGATAGTAAACACAATGCTGAATTTCTCGTCAACGCGAAAATGTTCCTCGTCAAAAGTTAGGAGGTAGCTGGAAGGGGGTCTTAGTGGAAGAATGGCGCCAATTTGGAGGCCTGAAATGTTGACCTGTTAAAGTTATGCGATTTGGTCCCCACCGGCCCTCTAAAGCCCCTTTTCAACCCCTGGGGCGCACAAGTCGGGTGTGCAAATGCCGGGGCGCAATTATTAGCGCGCAAATGTCGAGGCGCAAATGTGAAAGTGCAAATGTCAGGAGCGCAAAAGTCCCTCACTCCCAGATCATCTGAGCCCGGACTTTGGCCCGGATCCATCCAGCTCTAGGCTAGTTGGGCTCGGCCCGTATCACCCGGGCCTAGGCCTGCCCCTATGGGCCTAATTCCGTAGAGCCAGGCTTGGGCCCGTTTCGATCTTAGACTGGGGATCGAACCTGCGGACCTAACGTTGCTTAACTTGCCAGATTCCTTATCCACTAAGCTATAGTGTCCCTACTTTTTATAAATTACAGAAGGGAACGGAGTATATAAGTTTTTTTATATTTTCTTAAATTATTGCTTAGTCCTCCGGAAAAGTGGATCTAGAATTTTTCGCTCCCGATTGCTTTCACTTTAGTCGTTATGGAAATGCTTTAGCCGGAGCATTTCAACATGGTTGGGCAGTGGGAAATAAGACAACGGATGTTACTGTCTCTAACAAAGCTCTCTGATTGAAATGCCCTGATGTCAAATGTTCTTCTTTTAGAACAACTAGAAATAGTAAAATGTGTTCAATCTAATACTTGTCGACTTGCATAATTTTATTCACATTCCATTACAACTTTTTATGTACAGAAAGGTAAATAAAATAATAATTAAACAATCTATACGAATAAAACATTAACAACAAATAATTTTTTGTCATTCTTAGACAAGAATAACAAGAAATTATTTTTTGAATTGTCATTCTTCCCTGTCTTGTGGGAGTATATTCCATTTCCCGCTGAACGATTAAAAAAGTTGGCGCCCATGGTGTAGTAGACAAGGAAGCTGACCGTCCGATCTGGCAAGTTAAACAACGTTGGGCCTGCAGGTTCGATCCGAGGGTAAAAACTTTTGATTCTCAAAAAATTCTTTTACAAAAAATGGAGTAAAAATTTTTTGCTCCATTTTTTGGAAAAAAAGTTTTTGCCAAACGAAATCGAATCTGATGGTCTCAACGTTGCTTAACTTACCAGATCGGATGAGCGGTTTTTTTGTCCACTGCACCATTGAGCGCCCACAATTTTTGTCTTTCAGCGGGAAACGGAATTTAACTTCCAGCAGCCAAAATTAAACAATTCCTTCAGATTCTAGTTCTCAATGTTGAGTATGGGTTTACTTGATAATACCCTAAAGTGTCCTATACAGGTGCACACATCTTCCTCCAAAATTTCAAAAATTTGCGCGCGAGCCATATTTTTTTCCGAGAGTTGCGCACGAGCCTAGATTTCCGGTCAACGTTTTCATTTTTCAATCTACTTTTGCTTACAAGGAAAGAGATGGTACTTGATGGTCACAGATTTTTTGCGGACCACATTATAAATGTAATAGAAACTATATTAAGACGATTAAAAAAATAGGTCAGAAGTCGCAATTTGCTCATTGAAGAAAAAAATGACTCCAAAAACTCAAAAAAATTTGTTTAATTCCAGATGCAAAAAAGTTTTTTGTGTAAAAGCCCAAATACAGATTTTACGAGGACTTTTTGATGTTTCTCGAGTAGTTACTGGGAAAAACTATTTTGAAAATTTTAAAATAAAGTTTTTTAAAATAGGGCTACATGGCTTTATACAAATAATGTCGCTGCATAAAAAATGAAAAAATTCGATTAAAATATTAACATAGATCTTTAACCTGGATCGCTTCTAAAACAACAGCAAAAACGGTAAAATAAATTGGGCTGTTGTCTCTTTAAAAAAATAAAATATTTATTGAATTAAACAACTTACATAATCTTCATTTTCGGAAACAGTAGTGGGCGTATAATTTTTATGTGCCCTGCGTTTTTGAATATTTTGCTTATACTCTTTTGAGTAATATTTCTCTTTTCGATGAGGTACACTAAATATGTGTCATATAAAAATTTTGTTCTGTATTCATAATTTAGTAGAATTTTCGTATGAATTGAAAAAATTATTACCCTCTTTCTCGGTTAGCTTGATTTTGTTTGACAGCAATCGTAGTAAAAAGTGATGACATGATTATTTTTAGTCAATCAAATAAGATTTCTGGGAAGTAGAAAATATGTTTCTGTGCAAAAATTAACAAATCGGCTTGAGGAAAACAGCAACAACTCGTTTTCTGAGTTGGATTTTAACAAGAGTAAGAAATGCCTAGTGACTCGAGGCTGTCGTTTTTTAAGGCAAAACAAATGGAAGAGATATTCGATCGATATTGAGTGCATGTGTACTTTAAAAATGTTTATGAAACTGAGAACTAGCACACGGCTCAGTAAAGTTGGCCAAAAGTGGGGATAAGTTGAAAAACGCGATAAAATTATTGTTTTTGATATTTTTGACCGTTTTCGACCATGGCGATCGTTTAGAAGCAATTTCAGAACGTTTTGAGTAACTTCCCGAAAATCGAATTTTCCAACGCCATGGCGCTGAAAATATCTGTCGGATCTCCTAGAATTTTTGTAAATTTTGTATCAATAGTCCAAACCAAATCCATACAAATTTAAAAGCGTTATAACTTTTTTATATTTTCACCATTTTCGGAGATCGTAGTATCAAAATATTCCTTAAACCGAATAGAAAAAAGTGTTTCAACTATTTTTTCGATTTTTGTCTGAAAATAATGTTTTTTTCTTAAAAAGCTGTAAAATTTAGGTAAATTTTGATGTTTTTCGAAAAATTTCTTTGTTTTTGATCGAAAAATTAAAAAATTGTTGATGCACTTTTTTCTACTAGTTTCAAGGAACATTTTGGATCATTTCTTTAAAGCAACATCTTTACAATAAAATGTCAAATGTGATTTTTAAAAATAATATATGCTAATGCAATGAAATTTTCACATGCTTTGTTTTACACTTGCTGTCATTTCCCTTAATTCATGGACATAGAAGCGTTTTCGAGATTCGAAAATGTATGCAATCAATTTTTCGGCTTGAAAACCTATAGAAAAGTAATTTCTACTTAATCGAACATGATACTTCTTTGTAAACTTGATAAAGTTTTTGTTGGGCCCAAACAACTTCGGGCTACTGATTGACGAAAACTTGGGAACAGACCGATGATGAATCCATTTTCGGTTACCAACTTCTCTACCTGAAAAGCATTTGATTGAACGTTATTCGTGCAATGAGACCTCTGGCATCATTTTATAGTAAAACAAACTTATGGCTTTTTCGAAAAAATTTTGCAGAATGATAGATAAAAAGTTGCTTGTTAAAGGAACGGTGCACGCTCTAATAATTCTGAAGAACAGATTTTCGTTTCAATAATTAGATCTAATTGCAATTCAGGCAATTTTGTTAAATTTGTGATTTGTTTCAAAAGTTTTTCGTTTGCACAAAAAACAAAATTGTCTGAATTGCAATTAGATCTAATTATTGGCACGAAAATCTTGTCGCGGACACAAAAAAATATAGGCAACTAAATACTTTATCGGTCTTAAATAATAAACAATAATAAAAAAATGTTAACAGGAACAATCGCCCGCTACATTGTTTTTCGCATGAAGTGAAGAAGTCCAACAAAGCTGGGCTTTAAATAGTTACCCTATGTGTTACATATATGACAATCAGACACGTCTATATGACATATTGGACACGTCTACATGACGTGTCTAATATTTTTTTATATATATTTTAGAATTGTTAATCAACTTCATTATTACGTCATGGTGACAAAAAGCCCAAGCCAAGACGCTTAATTTTTTTTTGGAAAACGGTACGCCGTGGCTTGTGTTAAAGACACGATAACTGTGAATTAGGTCTAGAATACGCTAATGAACGCCGTTGTGTATCAGAATTCATGCCTGAGATCATGCTTAAGTTGGGATGAACACGTTGGTTGGTATAATAGCTATTCGATCCAACCACCTGTCTTCGTACTTTTTTGGCACCTTTAACAAGATATTCTTTCACGTTTTCATAAACTTGTCTTCTTAGTGTTCCATTCAACATCAAATAAACGATTGGTGTGTCGCCTAAAATTGATTGAGTCTAATGATGTTTTTAGTCGAGAGTATAACTCAAAGTAGGCAGGTGGTCTAATGGTCTAACGAAAAATCATCTAAAGAATCCAAAGGAATCCTATGGAATCGGAAGTATCGAAAGAGTCTCTCAATCATGATTTCAAAAGTTGCTCGGTTCGATTCGAACGACGCATAAAGATCTGGGCAAGATACGAATGACTCTAATAAAAAGCTTACCCTTCAACCGCAAAAGTGTATTTTACTACACTTGAAATCTCTTAAGACACTTGGCTTACTAAAAACACATACCATGAACAAAAATCAGGACCATATGCTCATATTTGGTCAAAAATTCTGGGAGTTCTACCCAAGAGTTTGCCACGTAAACTATGGCAACAAAGAACATTTCGAAACAAATGGCAAACGATTGCAAGAACATCTGAAATTTTGATGACATACGAGAAAATTTCGCCAACAATCCTACTATTTTTTGGATTTTATTCGCAGACAAAAGACTAGACTTCTTTAAGTATAACACTACACAAAGTATCACATAAAGCGGGCCCATGATACATACGACCAAAAACGAGTTGATAAAGATCATTGGATGGTCATAGAACTAAAATGGAGGGTATCTTTAAAAAGTGTAGAAAATTACATTTGAGTTTCCTTCAAATTCGGTATATTTATATGGATCAAAGCTCATTTTTTGTCCGTGCGGAAGATAAACCACAGGAGTTTGCCAAACAAAGAACAGAAACATGTAGAGCAAAGAAAGGAAATTCCAAAAGTAGATTCGATATCCATGAAATAGCATATTGGCGATTTTTGGGAATAACATCGATAGGAAGCGGTCGAGTGCCAAAACACAACAAATTGCAGTAACAGCGTGGTATAATCCTATAAATATAGCTATGTCTCTACATACAATCGACTCTAGAATAATGGCCAAATGAATCAGTCAAGAGTCGATTGTATAAAAAAATACCCATGGCTATGGCACCAACGCAATAATAATAGAGCGGCCTGGCACAAAAGTGCTCTCCCTGTATCATTTGAAGGCCACAAAGAATAGCATCTACTGCGATGGAGATCATGTCGAGGATGCCCAAGAAAAACATTAGTTTATAGCACGAGTTTTTAAAGAGCTCTTTTTTCAGCATAGCTAGCATAAAGGGGACATATATGACCTAAAAAAGTTTAGTGAAATTTTGTCAGCAGCAACTCAGAGAGCTTCAAGAGAGGAAGGAAATTTTGTTCAAAAATAATAGGTTTTCAGCCTAGTTAACACGGGAATACTTCTTCCAAATTCTGGGACATTCTATTATTTTTAGCTATGATGAACAATTTTCAAAAAAAATTTTTTGAAAAAAGTTGGTTTCAAAAAATCTATAAAATTTTTCTTGATACTAAATTGAATTGTAAAAACGAAAATTTTGTCCTTCATAGTTCAGTGGTAATGTGCTAAAAGGCCGAGGATTAGTACAATCTATGACAGTTTTATGTTAGTTTTTTTGTGAAAATTAAGATCATGAGACTATGATACCATGAAAATTTTTACCTCGAAAAAGATGCCTAACGCAACATATATTGTCCCAATAACGACATGAGATGCGTTGACATTCCATTCTTCGAGTGGTTTTAGTGAGCAATTTTTAGCCCAAACATTGTACCATTCGTTGTGTTTAAAAAGCAAAAAATAGAAACCCATATCTTGCACTAGACCAAGGAATCTCGAAGGACTTCTGAGATAAAAACTGAAGTCGTCAAATACCTTCCTAATAAATTTTCATTTCTTTATATTGAGATTCTTGACAGAATTTCTAGTTATAAAAGTTTATTCTCGGACTCAAATTGATAAGCTGTCGGCTAAAACATGGTTAGCAACCATGTAATTTTGCATTAAATATTTGCACTCCACTTATTTTCTTACTTAGAATTCAGAGTAACTGTTTATCTCTATAATTTCTTCCAAGAAGTTAAAAGATTGAAGGCTGCAGTTGTATGATACCATGAAAATTGTAAGCTTACTTAAGATTTCCAGAAATTTAGTGAATAATTTAGAAAATCCCTATACATATGACAAATTTTTGCTAAACATATTATTTTCCATAATTAAACAAGACTCTCTTTGCAACTTATTGTACATGCAAAATACAGGGTGTATAAAAAGTTTGTTCAAATTTTCATCTATTATACAGTAGTGACCAAAAGTCTTTACCCAGGAAAGGAAAAAAGTATTATTACAATCAAAAATCACGTTTTTCAGAAAAATACTAGACGTTAGCGTTTTGAAATAAAAACATGCACAAAATGTACGTCTAAGCATGTGATCGCGTTTAAAAAACATCGAAAAATTTGTTATGGTTGACGAGATATGACATTTTAAAGTTTTTAAACTTTTCAACAGGAGTTAACGAGTTAAAAGACTAGTCCAGTCAGTTACAACCATATGAAAAAATGATATACTTGGAAAGATCATGAAAAATGGAGCATTCTTTGTTTTTACGGCATGTTCTGAATCGTTGTAGTTTTCAAGATAATTTGAAATTTTGAATTTGTGTACAAGCTCTTCGTTGTAATACACAAGCTTTTTTGAATTTTTTGCAGAAAAATTGATTTTTGCATCGATTTTTTAAATTTTCATAAAATGAACATTGTAGCAATTTTTTATAGCTAGATGAGACGAACAAAATGGCACCAAAATTATCCAATTTGTATGCCATGCATGCCGTGGAGAAACTTGTGTAAAAAATTTTGTTCTCAGGAAAAAAGGATTTAGATGGGTGATGTATAGAAGAATTTCTCAGAAATTTCATTTCTTTGTATTGAAATTCTTGACAGAGTTTCTAGTAACGATAGTTTATTCTCAGACTTAAATTGATAAATTATAGGCTAACACAAAGTTAGCAACCTTGTAATTTCGCATTAAATCATTGCAGATCTTTGCACTCTATATTTTCTTACTTAGAACTCGACGTCATTGTTTATCTATATAATTTTAAGTTGAAAGATTGAAAGTCTTTTCTGCAAATTGTCAAACCGGAAAATTGGATGCATGACCAAAATTACAACGCTCTTACTTTTTACTTTGCTTCTAAACCTGAAACCCACACCTCGAGAACTACAGATTTTTATACAGAATTTATTAACAAGTATCGCTTAGTATCCTCTATAGTAAAAAATTTTAGCGGATCAAAGATGGAAGAAAACCGACTTCTAGAAATAGATAGTACCGTAAACGAATGTGTAAAGAAATCTTCATGTACTTATACAAAAAGATACGACATTAAAAATCGGTATATTCCAAAAATCGGTATTTTTTCAGTATTACCAATTTTCGGTATCGGGATTTTCAAATATTTTCCTTTGTAAAATTAAAATTTTTCAAAAAAAATATTAACAAGGAACACATACGAGTTGATGGTCGAGTTTTCAAAAAAGGCTGGTATATCTTTGACGAGTATCAAAAACTAGTAACTTATACGCCGGAATTAGCTGCGGAATCTCCATCGATTTTGAGCAAATCCATAATTAAAATTTATTTATAAGCATTTATCTAAAGAAGCTTCAAAATAAAAACAATTGAATAAAAAATTATTCAGAAATAAAAAAAGTAAAACTAGAATAAAATTTTGAAAAATGCAAAAAAATTTTGTTACCTGCCAGAGTCAAACCCTTGAACAAATGGTTTCAAGACAAGACTTTAGCCACTGAACGACAAGAGCTATAGTTTGTTTCAAAAGAGATATTATAGAAACTCCCCAACCCCAGTTATGAGCGATTTCATCCGCTCTGGCAATTTAAGCAACGTTGGGCCCGCGGGTTCGATCCCACTTGGAGCCAATTTTTTTTACTTTGTCCAAAAACAGATAAAAAATTTTGCCTAGGGGTAATTTTACGCGGAGAATTGATTGCGCGCATTCTCAAAACGTAAAAACGCTTCCCTGATCCTGGTTCAGGGAAGAAATGTGTGTATTGAAGCAAAAGTCAAACATTTTCGGATTTTTATGAGAGAACTGACGATTCTTAGGTTTTTCTAGGCGGGGAATCGATTGCGCGTACTCCTGAATCTTGAAAATGCTTTCTTGACCCTGATTCAGGGAAGAAATCGGTGTATTAAAGCGAAAATCAATTTATTTACGTAAATAAGTATCCCTTCCCCTGAATCAGGATCAAGGAAGCGTTTTCACAGTTCAGGAATGCGCGCAATCGATTCCCCGCCTAGACAAACCTAAGAATTGACGGTTTTCTCATAAAAATCCTGAATTGTTTGATTTCCTCTTCAATACACCGATACCTTCTCTGAATCAGGGTCAAGGAAGCATATTCAAGATTCAGGAATGCGCGTAATCGATTCCTCGCATAAAATTACTCCTAGACAGCCAGTTTTCCGGCTAAAATTCGAAAAATTTACATTTTTGCTTCAATACACACATTTCTTCCCTGAATCAGAACCAGAGAAGCGTTTTCACGTTTCGAGAATGCGCGCAATCGATTCCCCGCATAAAATTACACCTAGGCAAAATTTTTTACCCGTTTTTGTCAAAGCAAAAAGAATTGGCTCCGAGCGAGATCGAACCTGCGTTCCAAAACCTTGATGCTCTTCAAAGATATGCCAACCTTTTTTGAAAACTCGATCATCAACTCGTATGTGTCTCTTGTAAACTAAATTTCTTAAATTCAAAAATATATCGTACAGGCAATAGCGTAGTCATACCACATGACTGGAAGATAAACCCTCAAAAATTTACCTTGGTCCCCCTTATGATTTTTTTCAAAAATTTTGGGCAAAAATATAAGGGGGATCAAGGTGATTTTTTTCATAAATCAATTTGGCCCCCTTCCTTATGTTTTTCGGCGCGTAAAATTTTTTCATGAACAACGCTTTTTTTAAAGCTGAAAACATTTTAATCTTTTTCAAAAATTTTGTTACAATCCTTGAGTTAAGGCAAAGCAAGCGCCCAGGTTAAAATTTTAAAAAAATGCTTGTTTTTAACTGAAAAAAACGAAAATTTGCAATAAGAATACCAAGTGTGTCATATCCTTATGTTAATTTTTTCCTCTAAAAAAACAACATTAACTATTCCACGATTCTGCTTCGAATTCTTCATCATTTAAAATTTTGTATTGATATTTTCGATATTCGCAAGGTGTTTTCTGTACATTTCCCAGAAGATGAAACCAGATTTTTTCGTAAACTGGAGGGCAATAATTTGGTATTTTGGTGTAATTCGAGAGCCTCTTGTAATATTCCCATTGAGAAAATGACAATGGATGGTGGAAATAGTGAAAATGACGAAGGCTTTCATTATTGTCAAAGAGTTCCCTAAAGGTTCAATTAGACAAAATTTTTGGGTTCATTCAAATACGCTCCTACAGCGTCGTTTCCTTACTTGATTCTCTTTTCTTCCCATTTATCAACATCTTCCTTTGTAAATCCGGTTGCTTCTCCATTGATCAATGAAATAGCAAACGAAACTTGGTGTTCAATTATATGAGTGGCTATTCCTAAACAAGGCAGACCAATAATGAAAAACGAGTCCAAATAGTCTCTATGAGCCACATGTTCGAATAGTGGAGACACTAGTTTCCCGTTTTCTTTGACCTTGATAATGCTTGGGTCAAGAAATGGAAAATCGAATTTATATCCAGTACAATATATAACCGTATCGATGCCGGTTAGTTTATCACCATTATCTAGGTATAAGTTGGTGTTTTTAGCGTCGTTTGGTTTAGTTAGCTTGATAACATTCTGTGGAAATTCGTATGGTAATACATCGATTTCTTTATAAAGTAGATAAACCTGAATTCAGTTTGGACAGGCATAATTCAACAATAACCCCCTTACTTTATCAGCATATTTCGAGACTTGATCACAGATATCGAGTCCAGTGAGACCTGCTCCTATGATGGCTACTGTTTTTCCTTTGAAAATTTCGGCTTTTCTATAATTATGACTGTGCAACCAAGATCCTTTGTATTTTTCGGCGTAACTGGGTAAGTTGGGTACCCGGAAAATCCCATTACACACAAAAACGATGTCAAAATAGCGTGTTAGCAGATAAGGCTGAGGCCCTTTGACGAGAACCTTCCATTCATTAGGTTTCCATTGATCTCGAGAGACTTTAATGATTTTATGCTCGAACTAAATTTATTCGAACTATATTTTACGGAATTTTTTAAAAGTTCCATCGGATTGGTGATTAGCGCCCTCGAAATCGGTAAGTAGTGACACGGCAGAGTAAACTGTGCAAAAAGTTGAGACACATCAAAAAACGTTTTTCAACATCCATTTTTTGTGATTGATAGTTCAAACGATTGCTAATGAATTATATAACAACGTGACAAAGCGATTTTTCCGAGTGCAGAAGAAAACTTTTTTTCTAGCTTAAAGAGTGTCAAAATTCATAGTTTTTGCTAGAAAAATTGCATTTTTGTGAAGTTAAAAAAGAAAATCGCTTCGTCACGTTTTTATATGACTCCTCAGCAAACATTTAAACTATAGATCTCAAAAATGGATGTTGCAAAAATTCTTTTTCTGAGCACGACAACAATATAATGACTGGTTTTTGTGCGTTTACATACCGTTTTAGATAGAATTTTTCGAAAATGAGGCGCGAAGTCTTTTTCAAGGGTTTCTGGTTGGCACATATGCGTGCTTCGGAAACACTTCCATTAAAATTTGCGTACCTTGATAAATTTTTTAACAGGCTCTACAAAATCGTTCAAATATTGTAGAAATTCTTCTCGAGGCACGAAAGGTTTTCCAGTATTGTCATAATTAGGGACTGGGAAATCTCTGAAACCCATACAAACTCTTGGAACGTTTGTTCTGAAAATAGTTTAATTTTTCCTTTGTTTACTCACAATATTTTCTTACAGTAATTTGTCATAAATACTGGAATGGACATCAAGTTTGTCGGTATAATTCCAAAGCCCTCCGATCATGTTCGATTGTTCAAAAATGGTAATATCTTTGAACCCAGCTTCATAGCATCGTCGTGCAGCACAAATTCCAGCTTGCCCAGCTCCGATAATGCATATGGATTTTTCCGATTTTAGTTGCATTTTTGAACAAAATAAGGATTAGCGGGTTTGTTGATACAATTATTTTGTTTTCGATTTTAATCTTTATTTTATAGAGATCAACAAAAACGTGAAAATGGAGATTCTATCCACGCGGCCGTAAAATTCCTCTTTAATTACTCCCAAATGTTGTTAATCCTCAGAGAATCCGCCAAAAAATGTCCTCACTAAACTTTCGAAAACAATCGCATAGAAAACCGCGTAGGAAATCTTTCTTGGTTGTTGCAATAACCTCAAAAGTATGATTTGGAGTACCTCTTGGAATGCACTGAGTGTAAATTTGATCACTTTTAGACAAACTCCGATCCAAATTTTGAAAATACAGTATGTTAGAAAATTTATTTCGGACTTTTGAAAAGTCGCCAAAAGTCGAGTTTAAATTCTTTTTAGTGGCCCATAGGCTCATTCGATTGCCACGGTCACGGAATTTTGCAAAAAATTTTACTGAAAAAGCTTTTAATTTCGATTTTTTAGAGAGAAAATATAAAAAATAAGCACTTTTTGGGTTTTCGACCCCAGTATTTTTTCTACAGATTGTGTTCAAATTGGCTGATTTTTTATACATGGGGGTTTTTGGCCACGGCGGACACGAATCTGAAAAAATCCCGTGACCGTGGCAATCGAATGAGCCCATGGGCGACTGAAAAGGATTTAAACTCGACTTTTGGCGACTTTTCAAAAGTCCGGAATAAATTTTCTAACATACTGTATATTGGTGTAAAAATTTGAAAGTATCGGTCACTTCAGAACAAGATTAGACCACAGCGGGAAAAACGCTTAGACAATCATTTGTATTGGTTGTGACGCCTCAAATCTAAATGTCGTGAAGCATGTAATGTTGCTAATAGAAATTTCAACAAAGTACATACAAATCGTATTAGATCACATAAGACAAAGAAGAACAGCTTGAAACAAAATTTATGATTATCATAAATCTCTTTGTTCGTTGATTTTTGAAATTTTGCTAGTAAAGCACTTGGGCCTTACTTAATCATATGTTATCATTCATATATGATCAGGCTCAACTTTGAGTGCTCGATGAGCCTGTAGCCGAGCAATCCTACATATTTGCAGAAATGTTGTAAAATATTTTGATTACAAATCATGAAAAAAGATCACCAAAGCAAGAAAAGGAGAACAGTCAGTCATAGCCGTGATTCCAAGCCAATCGGAAGTTTGGTCTTGCTCAGCTGATCCCATAATCCTCCATGACCCATTTTCCTTAAATTTCTTTAAAAAATTATAAAAGTGTAGTTTTTCTGCCAGACGTCCCACTTTCGGAAACGTAGTTTATAGATAGCCCTAGGCCAGATTTTATAAAGTTAAAGCACTGCTGTTTATGAAACGACCCAAATTATATTTTATTTGAACAGACCAAAGATACAACACGGACGTTTCACTAACATGGTATGAGGAGAGAGTGATCTGCCACTCAGGCAATCGGGCTTTCAATCAACTGCCAACTTTTTAACCTTCCTGCTTCTAGCTAACCAAAACATCTCATTGAATCTTAACATACGTTCCTGTGAATATCAATATGATATCACTCAAAGATATAAGAACACCCAAGCAGCAGTGATTTCATACTTTACGGCACGTTCCTGTGAACAATGAGCGCTCAATGTTCATGCACAGATATAGCGTATAAGCCAAGCTTATCACTTTGGATAGCTTGTGTAAAGCTGATTATTCACTATAAGATAAGCACAAAGGAGACGACAACTATATAATTGATCAGTTGCCTCTAATACCTTGTTTCAGTTCTTAATTATGATAATGAAAATTGCTATTTTCATTGTGCCCATTTTTCTTATAAACATTCCTTTTTCTACTGCCGCTCCTACAGACACTCCAGCATGCTCTATGAACTCTTCTACGGCGTATACGGATGTTATAATTTTAGTCGACACTAGTGTTAACATGGGTACTGCAAACTTACGAAAAGTATATGCCAAATGTCTACTATAAAAGAATCGATTTAGATAAGCACCATAATGTCTTTGACATTATCAAAGTTTCCCATCGGAAATCAATATGATATCACTCAAGGCTATAAGAACACTCAAACAGCAGTGCTTTCATACAATACGAACGCTACTATAGTGGCTAATTATACGGATATAAATAACTTGAATGATTTGGCAAGTGCTTTAAATGGATTAACAATATCGACAAGCAATGAGGCGAATCTATATAAGTATTTATTTTGGATACGTTTTTATTAAGAAATTTTTATATTTAGTGGACTGGTAGAGGCATTAAATATAGTAGTTAATTGCAAATATAGTCTTGACAATAATTGTTCATTGCCTACCTTATTCCGAAGACCTACGGCTATAATCGTCTTCGCGTCTTCTGCCAAGTATTCAAATTCTTACCATTAACTAATCAACTACAACATTTTCATGAAAACTTTAAGTGGCACAGTGATGAAAAGCGGTCCTCCAAATTCGTGTTTTGACAGATCCCTCCAAATTGGCTAAAACTTTTTGCCTAACAAGTAAGGATATTTTATGCAAAAACACGATTCTGACGCTATTTTTTTACCTATGCTAGCATTCCTAAGAGAACGTTGTTATTTCGAATGCCGGACAGTTGGTCGACTCGGACACTTGGTTGACCCGGACAGTTGGTCAGTAGACACTTGGCCGACCGGACAGTTGGTCGACTCGGGCCAAAGCCTAAGGAAAGCCTAAGACCTAAGACTAAAGCCTAAGCTTAAAGCCTAAGGCCTAAGCCCAAGGCCTAAGCCTAAGGCCCCCTGTCCGGTCGATCAACTGTCCGAGTTGCCCAACTGTCCGGTCGGCGAAGTGTCCGGTTGACCGACTGTCCGATCGACCAACTATCCGATCGACCAACTGTCCGAGCCAACCAACTGTCCGACAACTGTTATTTCTCATATTGGCATAGGTAAAAAATAGCGTCAGAATCGAGTTTCTCATAAAAATACATATAGGCAAAAATTTTCAACCAATTTGGAACATTCTGTAAAAACACAAGTTTGGAGGATCACGTTCTACCACTGCACCATTTTTTTGAAGCTCGTGAAAAATATAGTATTTTTAGTTCTGATACAAATAGTCAGATATCTAAAGCAATCGAAGGCATGAGAGATTGGACGGCCTCTTTCTTTGATCCTACTTTCATCACTGTTAACTTTAATCCATCTGATCAAAGATTGACAAATTTATTAGATGAGGTTTCTCTAGTCCCTATATGGAATGTTTCCATGCATAATTATCTCGGTTCTAGTAACTCATTATCAAAAGACATAGAATGGTCTATACTTCAGGGTATTTTTTTAGTACAACCCAGAGATGCGCACTTAGTCCGGACAGCAGAAAGATATCCGTATCCGGACACGCGGTATATAACGCCGGACAACACGGACAAATCATGGAACGGACAAGGCTTGCCCGCGATCAAGAAAGGCAGACAAGGCTTGGTCTCATTCAAGACGGACATCGAGTGGGATTGACAAGGCTTGTCCGCGGTCAAGACGAGGCGGACAAGGCTTGTCCACCTCTTTTTGACTGCGGCTTGTCCGCCTAGTCATGACCGCGGGCAAGCCTTGTCCGTCAAGGTATTGTCCGTTGTTTATTTGGGTGAATAAAAGGCGCATCCCTGGTACAGCCAAGCCTCATTATAGTGCTCTCTTTCAGGGGGGAGGGTGAGCCTAGGGAGTCACTATATCGAGGCTCGACTGTACATTATATCTACTCTCGATATAGTAACTTTCGGAGGACCTAAAGGGTCACTATATCCAGGAAGTCGTTATTAAGAGCCGGTTGTATATATTGTATATGTTATTTTAGCGAATTGCTACTGTGGAGACGTTATTCTATATACTCCGATTTTTTATTATGATAATGCCAACAAGAGATACACCAAATATGCGGAATGCATTGGATTTGTTAATGTTTTAGGCTATTATCCGAACAGCACCTTAGATCTGTGTAGTTATGATCCGAATCTACCAATAATCCCTTCTTTCGTTCTGACTAGTGAAAAACAAAATTTTATCAACAGTAGGATTCGATTTGTCTGAATTTTATGGTAAAATTTAGAATATGTCCCAAGAGGCAATAACCCTTTTACTGGTAAGTCGACCATTCCATTTTATTTTGGATTACATAAAAATATGGCTGGAAAGTGGGTCTGGTACGATTATGATCTAAGTGAAATTCAGGTAAAGTTTCTCATCGTTTTGATCTTAATGGCAAATTTAGATTTCTGGGTTCACCGACTGGGCACCAGGATACCCGGATAATAGTCAAAACGAGTGTGCTGTGATAGATTTAAATTCTACTAATGGAACGAACTTGGTCTGGAAAAACTATGGATGCAATCCAAATGCTACTCAATTAAGTACAGTGTTTTGTCAAGCAAAGGCATGTGATACATCAAATCTTGATTGTTGCTATCGTTGCCACTACAAGGAAGGGCTTTATACTTCGAGCAACAAGCAAAATTCGTTCGCCGACAATAAGAAAGGAAAACTCAACAGAACTATTAATGGAAAGCTTTTATTAGTTTGATTGGACGGTATTTTTTCTTGTAACATTTTTTGAATGTAGCATCAAAAAACCTTGAGCGTAAGCCTAAGAACCTTAATCCTAAGTCTATTTATATCTTTTAATATTAAACGAGAAATGTCTGCCTGTTTGCGTCACCGAATTTTATGACGCAAAAAGCCTAAGGCCTAAAGCCTAAGGCCTAAGCCTACTGCCTAAGTTAAATATTTAAAAAGTTACAAAAAAATTGTATCAAGGAAACATTAAAAATGTTACAAAAAAATTTGTGACAAAACAACATTAAAAAAGTTACAAGAAAAAATTTATTTCAAAAGCAAATGGTCTGTTTTATAAAGCAGTCATTTTTACTGTAATCTTTGTTATTCTTACAATATTTATTTCAATTGCTATTATATTTCACACTTCGCAACGGATATCCGTTTTTCCTTTTACATATACACAAAATGCATTATTTGTTTAATTCTCAATATTGTTTTATTCAAATAATTTATTTTTGATAAATATTAATAAAAATGTTGATTTTTATATTTTTTGGTAAGATTTTTATAAAATTTTATTCAATGCTGTAATAGTGGTTTTGTTTTGAACATACCTAAAAGGATCACAAATTATATCTCGGTGATAAGAAAAAACAAAGGTCTCATGTTTACCAATCATAAGAGGAGAACCTTTGGGGTTTTTCAGTCTTTTAGAATTTCAGATGAGGAATTGCCTCCACTGCCTCTATGACAGAAGCGACCAAATAAAAAGTTTAACTCTTTTGAATAAAAAGTTTAGGTTTTGTAACTTATGTCGATGCTTATTTTCGCAAGGCACCTTATTATATCTATAGAAGGTATCCTGTTATGCTTATCAAGTCAAGTTCAACCTTTTCGAGTTCTAATAGTAGCAATTGTAAGTCTCTAATTTGACTATTCAAAATATTTATTTTTCGGGGTTTCTTAAAAGGGGATGCAAATTAGGGCCCTTTCTCAACAAGTTTTTTTGAAAAATGACCTTCTAGGGGTAAAAATAGGGTAAAAAATCGGTAAAAATAGGGTAAAAATCATCCCCGTCGTGTGAAAATGCTTCCTTTCATCTTTTCACCATTTTCACACGATGGGGATGTTCGCATTCGATTTTTCACACTATTTTTACTCCTAGAAAATCATTTCTCAAAAATTTTTTGGAGAGAGGACCCTAATTTGCACCCCCTTTTTTATCTATAAAAGTAACATGAATGATTTAGGCTCATATTGTTTGCCAAGCCAGCAGGAATGTTATGCTCTAATGGTTACAGTGGAAGTTCTGTTAGCAACGTATCTACAGTGCATAGGTAAGTAATAAAAAATTAAAAAAGTAAAAAGACTAAATCTAGCATCGACTATTACAACCACGACACCAGCGTCAATGTATTATTGTGAATTTGGATGGACCTACTACGATGGCACTATGTCTTGTTATATGGTATTAACCGATAAAATGTCTCTGATTTTCTTTTCGAAATTTTAGTTTGGGTTTGGCAAAACATGGGCAGATGCACAAGCTAGTTGTGTGAGTGAAGGAGCCAATTTGGCTTCAATCATTAGTGAAGTGGAGAATGGATTTATCTTTGGTATAAAATGAACAATAATACTTTGTAGCTATGATTTGTAGAAACCTGGGCTGCTGGAGTTACTTTTATGGGAACAACCGAAGCGACAGATACTGGAGGATTTTGGATTGGTGGATATCTTCCGAATCCACCAACATGTACCTATGCTTGGTCTGATGGAACGCCCTTTGATTTGAATAAATTTTATTCGGGACAGCCTACGTGTGGGTCAGATGGGTGTGTGGTATATATGGCTGATGATAATCAAGTGTTTACGGCTGTGCCAGCGAAAGGATATTGGGCAGATATTCCATGCTCAGTCACTCCGAGAGGGTATTTATGCAAGAAGCCAGCTTCAATGACATAGTCTTATCTTTAACTTTTTAAATTTAGATGCTTTTTTGTTCCAAGATTAAGTTATAAAATTTTTTTCACTAATTCGTCAGAAAGAGTTGCCGGCGCATCGTCACTATTTCTAAGCATACAGATGAATTTTTGCACACTAGGAATGATTTCGGAGTAATTAAAGAATATAACTGCCTCTCAGATTTTTTCAAAACCAATTCTAATCAGCAAATCTTGATTTTCGTTTGCCTTATGCGCTGAATCTTACTGGGAGCACCATTCTTTACCGCCGAAAAGATTGCTTGCCCAAGGAAGGTGTTCTTACAGCATTTTCATGTAATTCCACCGATTGATCTTAACTCATTCCACAAACACCAAATCGCGTGTAAGAATTAAAAAATAATAGATAAATGGAACGCTTTCAGATGGCCGGCTTATTCTGTCGCACCCTGTACTTCTGGTAAGCAATATTGGGTCTCTGATGAATTTTGAGCGTTTTTTGAACGCCCCTTTTTTGTTTTTAGGGGGTTTGTCATAAAAATCTGAGATAAAGTGGTTGGTAAAAAAGTATCGAAAACAAATTGAGTCAAAAATGTTTTACGCTTTTTTGTCATAACTTTAGAAACTGAGCAATTAGAGTCGATTTTGGGCAAATCTGGGAGATAGCCATATTCTTTACATTCTCCGTAATTTTCAACTTTAAAAAAATGAGATAACTGCGTTTGAAATTTTGAATTTGTTACAAGCTCTCCGTTGTAATACACAAACTTTTTGAGGAAAAACCGATTTTTGCATCAATTTTTTAAATTTTTATAAAGTGAACATTGTAGCAATTTTTATAGCTAAATGAAACAAACAAAATGACGCCAAAATGATCCAAATTGAACATTGTTTTGGGTTATTGAAACGAAAATATGAATCAGAATTTTCGTTTCAATAACCCAAAACAATTTTCAAATTG
>JAQGBS010000385.1:0-22528 GCA_034698545.1 Acrobeloides obliquus
GTTTGAAACTGCTTGAAAGAAGCGCAGTTTGAAACTGCGCCGTTTCAAACAGCGTCCAAAAGGGCAGTTTGAAACTGCGCCGTTTCAAATAGCGTCCAAAAGAGCAGTTTCAAACTGCGCAGTTTGAAATCGCGCCAAAAAGGTGAAAATTTTGGAAACTGCGCGTAAAAGTTTTATGTTTTTGCCATTTTTTGCATGTTGGTAACTCAAAAGGAGGAAAGAAGGTCTTGTATGTGTGGAGGTCGTAATTTTTTAGGACTTTCTGCATGGGGTAGGACTCTAATAGCACGGATACATCCCGCACCTTTTCATGTATATTTGTGTTCCATATAGCCTAATACCCTATAGTAAAAGAAAAAAATTTGGAATGTAGGCTTGTCTCAAACAGGGATGTCTTCCTTGAAGTACTTTTCTATAAATCCTTTAGTTTTAGCGGAGTAAAATGGGTTAATCAAAAAAAGGGCGTGGTGACAGTTGAGAACGAGCACTTGAGAATGAGACATTTGAGGATGGCTATTTGAGGACGAACATTTAGGACGAGACATTTGAGGAACGAAGATGGGATATGTTTTTAGGTCCTAACTAGCACCCATCCTCAAATGTTCCGTCCTCAAATTCCATCCTCAAGTGACCGTCCTCAATTGTCAAACCCTCAAATAGCCATCATCAAATGTCTCATTCTCAAGTGCCCGTCCTCAACTGTCGCCACGCCGAAAAACACAGAGTAAAACAAGTGAACCACCCGGGTGAATTGCAATTGTTACAGTTTTTTGCTTTTATTATGTTTTTTTAAAGTATCCATCTAAAAAATACAATTGTTTAATGCATTGAGAATAAAAAGCCATGAACTTTCGTTTTGAAAAGATAAAATCTGTCACAATAACAATGGCAATATACGTTATCACAAACACCTAAAAATTTGAAAAATTTTTTTATAAAATAAATTAAATTACCGTTATTACAACCCCGATCTTGTATACAAATTTTATGACACTCTTGATACTTTTTAATGACGCATAAGGCTGATATTCCGATACATGGTCTGCTGCATGGGTTAATTTGACCGTGAATAAAATTACAGCTTAAACAAATGAGCAAAATTAGCACAAGGCAAATTGTAGACATTTTATTGTGACTAGGAAGACGCCTAACTAGTGTTTATTGACAATCGCATGTTGTACAAAAGATCAAATAGTCCGCCGATTTTCAAAATTTTGAATTAAAAAAATGCTTATTTTTGTCGGCAGCTTTTTATTCAGCTAGTTTTAAATTGAATTTATAATGCTTGTTTTGTTTGCATTTGTTAAAAAATTACACTTATGAAAATTCTACAAAATCCCAGCCTTAATTGTACAATAAAAACAACAGATGAAGATGACAAAAATTTTTTACCCATCAATACTTGGAGAGGGATAAAAATCAAAATTTTTGGCCCCACCCAAAAGAGTTGTGCCGCCGTTTTACAACGCGGCACGACAGGCACAACGCACGGCACATTGTTAACATTGTGTTGCACCTCAGCACAACTGCTAACATCGTGCCACCTCTGAGTTGTGCCGGCACAACTGCTAGCGTTGTGCCGTAGTGCAACGGCACAACTAATAATGCCGCTGCTAGCGTCGTGCCGCACACGGAACAATTGATAGCGCGCACCCTAAACAGCCGTTTAAACAACTCTTTTTTGTATACATATTACGAAATCATCTTAAAAAGTCCACCATTATTATTATTTTCATGCTTCATATATAATTTGTATGTAGAAATTTATTTGTATTCAATTTGTAAGAAAATTACATATGCTTAATTTCTCATACGGACTTATTTTTCTTATTTAATCTTCACGAGTTTCCATTCGAATAGTCAAGCTGTGAAATAGTCAAGCTTATATTTGTAAATACTTAAGAGACGATGTCTCGAAATGTCGGGGTGGCCATAGTAACGAAATTTTGATTCAATTTTTGAAACCATATTATACCCTAGATAATTTGTATATTTTCGGAATATTTATAAAAATCGAGCATTTTTTATTTTTACAATAAATTCTGAATCGTTATCGTTGTCGAGATAATCGCGTTTGAAGTTGGCGTTTTTTGGAATTTATTTTGAATTTGAATTTCCCGCCAAGACATTGAATCAGGGTCTTGGCGGGAAATTCAAATTCAAAACAAATTTCAAAAATTGCCAACTTCAAACGCGATTATCTCGATAACGATAACGATTCAGAATTTATTGTAAAAATAAAAAATGCTCGATTTTTCATGAATTTTTCGAGTATATATAAATTAAAAGGCTCAATGACTCACTCACGTACGAACACAGGAATAGGTTTTTTTATATATGATTTTCAATTTTTATGGAGCTACTGAACTTGGGGGGGTCCACTTAACGTGACCCCCAAGGCCGAAGTAAAAAGCGCCGAAATTTTTTATAGAAACACACCCTTTAGGGATAAAAATTGACGCGGAACATGCTGGTGGAAAACAAATTGTTACAAAAATGCTTTTTTCACAATTTGGGAATGTGCGCAATCGATTTCTCGAATAGAAAAACACCTAGAGAGCCAATTTTCCATCTAAAATTAGAATTATTTCATTTCACTTCAATATACCCACCTCTAGCCTGGATCAGAGTCAGGGAAGCGTTTACAATTTCCGGTAATGGCGCAATCAATTTCTCACATAAACGAAACGCTTTTCCACAGGTGCTTTTCTCCGGCGATAATTGCTTGTCTCTGGTTATAGCCAACAAATTACTTTTTGTTCAAGTTAAATATAGTTCTTTGAGATGCCATGGTTACATATAGAATATAGATATTTCTTCTCAAAAATTTACTAAGCTTCATTTTAGAAAAGTCTCAAAAATTTGCTGAGCTTCATTTTTTGTTAATTTCTTGCGGTCACTTGTATGATTACAAATTAGCTTGAAAAGATGCAATTTCAAGATGCACTTAACGCCATTCATTATGCTGATGACACTTGTTTGAATTTAAGTAAGCCAGTAGCGTAAAGGAGGGCGATCGCCCTTCCCCTTCCTCTGAAATCGAAAAATGAAACAATTTCCCCTTGTCCACAATATTTTTGCCCAAAGATTTCATAATTATTTTTGAAAATGGAGAGCAGCGACCAAAAAATTTTCTACCTCTCCACCGAAATTGAATTCCGGATACGCTACTGAAGTAAGGCTGCTAATAGTAATGCTTTTTTGAAATTTCAGTTGATCCAAGCGCTAACGCATCGGCTTATGAATTATATCATGAATGTAAATTGGACCAGTTTAAACAATACGACGACTATGACTTTCTGGCTTATCTCGATGGTGTTGAACAAGATTTATTTAAAATGAATATGATTTTGAGATTGTCTGTAAGATTTGCAAAAAATGTTATTCTATCACTCTAATTGTTTCACATTACTTGGATGGGGGGGGGGGAACTTGGGATGGGGAGTGTGCCGATGACCCCATGTCGCTTCAAATGAGTCAAAATTAGGCAAACATGTCGCAAATTCTTGACGATTTCGATTGAGAAGCGTTTGTATATGCATAATTACGCAACAAGTTTTCACAATTACAACTTTTGAACAAGAAACTTTTGCGCGCTGTGTAGAAAATGAAAATTTAGTTTGGCATTCCTGGCTTGATATTAACCATATTGGTTATAGTGCTGATATCACGAATAAAAGAGCTGCATACACAATTTGGAATAATTTGTAGTGCCATAGGGATTTGTGATTTAATGCTTTTTATAAACATGGTTTTAATCGAAGAAATTTATGACATAAGGTATACATATTAGGTTGTTCAGAAAGTTCTACGACTTTTTACATGAATTTTGAACCCGAAATTTTTACTAAAAAGGCCCCATATAGATAATTTTATGCGAGAATCGTTGCGCATTAATGAAACGTGAAAACGGCATTTTTTTTTATTTTGTTGTCCAAATTCACTGGAAGGGGAGCCTAAAAAATTTATTAATTTTTTCGAGCCATACAGAGATACTTTAAGGTTTATGGAAATGGAAAATCCTTATTTTGTTTCAAGTCATGATCTTGATGCGCCATTTAACATTTTTGGCATTCGAATAGATCGTATAACATATTATCTCGGGGCTTGTTGCATGACTTCTTGCGTATTGTTGGGAACTTTAAAATCGCTTCAAAGATTTTTGGCACTGTATTTTCCTATGTACTATCAACAAAGTTTTACCATGAAAGTAGCATATACTTTCTGTATAGTTTTAGCCATCGTCGTTCATATTGGTTTTGCGCCAGTTTTATTTATTAACAGTAAGTTTTTAGTTGGGAGAATTTTTTGCCTTCACTCAAAAGCCTAAACACTATGTCTGGCCATATATCTGAAGCAGTAGTGGAGCCACCGGAGATGAGCAGGACCCCAAAACAAACAAAAAGATTAAAATCCTAGAACCGCCACTAAACTGAAGTTTTAATTTCCAGCTATTGATATCCGCTACGTGTATGGACGCTATTTGTTTGGAGCTGCTAATGGTTACGCTTTATACCACACTTCAATCATAGTTAAATTTGTTAGAGAATATATTGATTACGGCAATATTGTAGCGTCAATAATTTTGGATATAGCTACAGCTATAAAACTATACAAGTTTAATCACAAGGACGAAAAAGATTGGTCAAAACAAAAAGCGACACTAGAGAAATTGTTTCTGCTACAAGTATGTAAAGGGTGATCCAAAACCAGATTTTTTTGAGATTTTGAAACAAAATTTTTTTCCACGACTTCCTCTCAAAAAAATTGAAACAAAAACTTTTATATATTGTGATTACGTAATCATTGAACTGACCCCCCCCCCCCCGTAATCAACCGTAATCATTTGGCTACCCCCATCTCCCCTACGTGATTACGTAATATCTAGATGACCTCTAAAATAGAGGATATTGAGCTTCAGAGGAGAAGGATTGCAATTTTTGGGGAACAGAATTTTGACCCTAGATGATTTTTAAAAATTTTTCCATGCATCAATTTCACTAAATAAATTTAAATTAGAGTGTACTCGAAATGTTTAACACATAGCCACCTAGGTTCGAACTTTCTAGATATCATCTCTTAATTTTACCGAATACCCCTATTGGGAGTTTTTATGCGGGATTGATTGCACAAATCGTCAAAAACGCTTCCCAACCTGACTAATTGTTTTTTGAACAAATCATACAAAAATCAAGTTTTTGCTATCATCCTGTTATTTTATTAAAAAAATTTATAGAATTTTTCCAATGTCTTTACTTGCATTTTCCTTATTATTTCCTATTTTGTGTTCGTACAAGTTTGCAAGGGTAATGGAATCAACTGTATGGACAATTTTATAAAAAGATTTTTGCGAATGCTTTACAATTACGGCTCATCAAAAGTTATGTGGCGCTGTCTTGACGAGTAACTTTTATAAATAAAAAATTGAAAAAAAAATTTTAGAATGGTCACTTTCTTCTTCCAACTTCGAGCTTATCGAATATATGTTGCATCCAATCCAGAAGTTTGTCTGAATCGGATTCGGGCGTCCGATCCAGAATCAAGGTCTAAATTCCACATCGGACGTCTGATCTGGAGTCATCTGGGTCGGACGTCCGATCCAGATTCAGCCAGATTGGACGTTAGATCCAGAAACAGGTCTAAATTCCAGATCGACATCAATTTAGACCTGTTTCTGGATCGAACGTCCGATCCAAAACCAGGATCTAAATCCAGATTGACATCTGATCTGGAATCATCCGGATTGGACGTCTGATCCAGTACTGAATCTAAATCGGACATCCGATCCGGAACCAATGATCAAATCGCTATAAACAAGATCTTTTGAATTTTTACATAACAATTGATTTTTCTTGCACAAAAGTTCAAAAGCCTCGTTAACAATTTTAGAGCTTTTTCGATTTTCTATAACTCGTTAATCATGGTTCTACCATACAAATCAGGCTTATATAGACAATCCTATAGAAAATCGTAATGTCTCTATATTTATGTAAAAATAAACTTATAGGAATTTCCTATTTTGGGTTATTGAAACGAAATCCCTGAATCAGAGTTTTTGTTTCAATAACCCAAAATAATTATCAAATTGAATCAATTTGGTGTTATTTTGTTCGTCCCGTCGAGCTATAAAGAATTCCGTCTTTGTTTTTGCGAATTTCTCTGCCTCGTTAACAATTTTTACATACACGTGTACAAGCCTCCCTCAATCTCACCCAATTTCGGGGAGGTCGCGCGCCATGCGCAAGCTAGAAATAGGCTCGCACGCGAAATCCGAAAAAAATGCAAAGTATAGGGTGCGGCAAAATTCCCGTGATTTTTTGAATTACTGCATTTAGTATTTTGTCCATAACTCTTTATCCTTACATCCAATTTTGATGATCTTGATGTCATTAGATAGCTTGAATTTACAGCTATCCAATGACACCAAGGTTATCGGAATTGGATATAAGGTTAAAAAGTTATAGCCAAAATACTATATGCAATAATTCAAAAAATCACGGGAATTTTGCCGCACCCTGTATACACCCATATGTTTTTGCTCTCATATGGGTCCCCGAAGGTAATTTTGTCCAAAATTTGTAGAACTACAGTCAACTCTCGATATAACAACCCCCTGACTAGAGTTGAATAGAGAAATTTTAATAACTGAGTATAACTTTTTTCAAAATAGCCTGCTAATGAGTTTGATTTTTTTAAAGATTTATAACACGATTTCTGTAAAAATCGACCTTTCGAGTGCATACTTTTTTGTGATGGAAAAAATTTTTTCCTAAAAATGGGTTACCCTATTGTTTTCAACTATGCTGAGTCCGAAAATCACAAAATTTTGATGGATTTCATGATTAGATTTTTCTGTGCTATCATCCGGTATATTGCTCATGTCCTTATCAAGATCATGAAATTCAAATGAGTTTATCTCGGGATCTATAAATGCTAGTGACATGATCTTGGGCTCGTTGACTTTGTCTGACTACTTTCTTAGTTAGAAAGATCATAAGGCATTGTTTCCTATTAAAAAACGAGCTAGACGACGATCTTTGAAAAGATCGCTCATTTTTGACCACCCTGAATTATATAGATATCATGTTAGAAAAAAATTAAGGACTTTTCCTAGGTACTTCTCTTCGGTTTTTATTACTACTATATCAGAGGATTTCGGGGAGTCTTGGTTCATGTGAATCTGTCAATTGATCGCTGAGATAATGAGGTCGGAAGGTGGTAGAGCGGGTGCTCGGATACCATAATTTATATATATGTCATAATTTTTATATATTCGGAAAATTCATGAAAAATAGAGCATTTTTTGTTTTTACAGTAAATTTTGAATCGTTATCGTTGTCAAGATAATTGCGTTTGAATTTGGCGATTTTTAAATTGCGATTTTGAATTTCGCGCCAAACCCTGATTTTCAATTTTGGTGGGAAATTCAAATTCAAAATCGCAACTCAAAAATCGCTAACTTCAAACGCAATTATCTTGACAACTATATTGAAACAAAAACTCTGATTCAGAGTTTTCGTTTCAATAACCCAAAATAATAAATCTCTATAGGTTTATTTTTGTGAAAATTGAACATTCTGAATCGTTAAATTGACTATTTTTGAACACTCTGTAAATAAAAAAATATAATCTAACGAGTCCATGCACTGACTGTAATAGAAACAACAGAAGTTTCCTTCTTATATATATGATAAGCTCGAAGTTGGAAGAAGAAAGTGACCATTCTAAACATTTTTTTCAATTTTTTAATTATAAAAGTTACTCGTCAAGACAGCGCCACATAACTTTTGATGAACCGTAATTGTAAAGCATTCGCAAAAACCTTTTTATAAAATTGTCCATGCAGTTGCTTCCAGCACCCTTGCAAACTTGTACGAACATAAAATAGGAAATGATAAGGAAAATGCAGGTAAGGACATTGGAAAAATTCTATAAATTTTTTATAAAATAACAGGATGATAAAAAAGACCTGATTTTTGTATTACAACTTGAAATTTTTTGAAAAAATCGCAAAAAAATCTGGTTTTTGTGACACCCTTACATACTTGTAGCAGAAACAATTTCTCCAGTGTCGATTTTTGTTTTGACCAATTTGTTTGGCCCGTGCGATTGATCTTGTATAGCTTTATAGCTGTAGCTATATCCAAAATTATTGACGCTATAATATTGCCGTAATCAATATATTCTCTAACAAATTTAACATTGATTGAAGTGTTGTATAAGGCGTAATTGTTAGCAGCTCCAAACAAATAGCGTCCATAAACATAGCGAATATCAATAGCTGGAAATTATAACTACAATTTAGTGGTAGTTTCAGGATTTTGGTTTTTTGTTTGTTTTGACCTTGACAAAAATCTCATTTTTCTTAAAAGGGGTCCACTTTAGGGTCAGATCTCGACTATAAAAAATTTTTTTGAAAAGGCGGTTCTAGGGGGTAAAAAATGCGAAAAATCGAAACTTTGGCTAAAAAACCATTTTTCTTACGAAATTCTCAGTTTGGGACTATGCACAATTATATTAGGCTATTTGCCCATTTATAAATTTGGATGGGGCATGGGGTACTTAATTATCTTAGAATAATATTCTTTTTATATAAATATTTTATTAGAGAAGGCATTAAATTATTGAAGTATATATGTCTCATAAAAGGTAATCTCAGTGGCTAGCTCACAAGGGCTAGACATAGGGGTTTAGGCTTTTGGGTGAAGGCAAAAAATTCAAACTTACTGTTAATAAATAAAACAGGCGCAAAACCAATATGAACGACCATGGCTAAAAGTATACAGAAAGTATATGTTACTTTCATGGTAAAACTTGTTTGATAATAGATAGGAAAATACAGTGCCAAAAATCTTTGAAGCGATTTTAACGTTCCCAACAATACGCAAGAAGTCATGCAACAAGCCCCTAGATAATATGTTATGCGATCTATTCGAATGCCAAAAATGTTAAATGGCGCATCAAGATCAGGACTTGAAACAAGATAAGGGTTGCCCATTTCCATAAACCTTAAATTATCTCTATATAGCTCGAAAATATTAATAAATTTTTAAAAAAGTCATAGAACTTTCTGAATAACTTAATATGCATACCTTATGTCATAAATTTCTTCGATCAAAACCATGTATATAAAAAGCATTAAATCACAAATCCCTATCGCACTACAAATTATTCCAAACTGTGTGTGCAGCTCTTTTATTCGTGATATCAGCACTATAACCAATATGGCGAATATCAAGCCAGGAATGCCAAACTAAATTTTCATTTTCTACACTGCGCGCAAAAGTTTTTGGCCCAAACGTTGAAATTGTGAAAACTGGTTGGAAGTTGCATAATTATGCATACGCTTCTCAATCAAAATCACCAAGAATTGACAACATGTTTGCCTAATTTTGATTCATTTAAAGCTATATGGAGTCTCCGGCATACTCCCTATACTAAGTTTGCTCCACCCACTCAGGTAACGCGAAACCATTAAAGGCATAACTTTTTTGCAAATCTTACAGACAATCTCAATATCATATTCATTTTAAATAAATCTTGTTCAACATCATCGAGATAAACCAGAAAGTCATAGTTGTCGTACTGTTTAAACTGATCCAATTTACATTCATGATATAACTCATAAGCCGATGCATTTGCACTTGGATCAACTGAAATGTCAAAAAATGTATCATTGATAGGGGCTTACTTAATTTCAAACAAGTGTCATCAACAGCATAAACCTTTTTAATAGCGTCTTGAAGTTGCATCTTTTTTGAGCTAACTTGTAATCAGTGACCGCAAGAAAGTAACAAAAATTAAGCTCTAAACAGTTTTGAGACGTTTCTCATAAGGAATCTGATCGATTTGATACTCTCAGATTTTGATGAAACCTAGCTAGATTTGTTCGCCATACTAAGAGAGATGACAAAATTATCTGCTCATAGAGCCTTTACGATTTTCTAAAGGATTCTCTATATAAGCCTGATTTGTATGGTAGAATCATGATTAAGTCTATAAGAAAAAAATATGATACTACAAAGTTTCCTTACCACCACATTTATTAGTAAGAATGCAATCAGATTAAGAAATCTTTTTAGCATTATATTTTCCTCGTAGACTTAATCATAGGGGGTGGACTACTCTACGAATCAGTCCTATATAATCTTATATAGACAATCTTAAAGAAAATCCAAAAGCTCTATCGCAGATAATTTTATCATTTCCCCTAGTAAATCGGGTATGGTGAACAAAACTAGCTAGGTTTCATCTTAATTTGAGAGTATCAAGTCAATCCGTTTGTCAGAGGAATTTTTTAGATCCCACATGTAATAATTACATGTACTACATTTAACTTGATCATAAAGTAATTTATTGGCTAATTATAGGAAGAGAAAGCACCTGTTCGCAGAAGCAAACATCTTATTACAGAAAAGTAAAAATTGTTAACGAGGCAGAGAAATTCATTTTTAAAATTTTGTGCAAGAAAATTCAATTATTATGCAAAAATTCAAAAAAATCTTGTTTATTACAACAAAAACATGTAATCGAAAGACAAGTTCAAACGCTGATATTTTGAATAGTGATGATCAAAGTGTCAATTTTTAATTTTGGGTACTGTATATGATTTGTTAGTGAACGGATTTCGTATTTTCGCTTCAATACACAGATTGCCTTCCCTGAATCAGGGTCAAGAAAGCATTTTCAGAGTTCGGCAATGCGCACAATGGATTCCCCTCATAGAAAACCTCAAGGGGTGGTTTTTTCAACCAACTAGTCCTGAAAATTCATGTAATTTGGAGCATTTTTTGTTTTTACAGTAAATTCTGAATTGCTAACGGCTTTGAAATATTATAATTTGAATTTTGCAAATTTTGAATTTTTATATTCAAGTTTTCGTTGTAATAAACAAAATTTTTTGCTTTTTTTATACAAAAATCGCATACTAGAACTTTTTGAACAATTTGGGGGGGGGTGTGGACATGGGAAACACGATACCAGAGCTAACCTAAGAAGAACCCCCTATATATAAAGGGAGTAAAATAGCACTTTTTTACAACATCTTTTCACCGCAATACCATTCGCGTTTTTTTTACTCAACAAAAAATACAACCAAATATGGCCAATATGAAAGTCTGCAAAAAATTACGGCGATTATTTTTTGCTGATTTTTTATGAAAACCAACGATGCTTAAGGGGTGCTGATGGCTCTAGGAACTTCCACAACGGAATTTCCACAACGGAACTTCCACAACAAAAAAAGTGGAACTTCCACAACAAAAAAGCTTTTTTGTTGTGAAAGTTCCTAGAGCCGTGCTGATTTGTTGTGTTTTGCAAATCGGTAAATCAGCAAAGCCGGCTTTTCCTCACAAGTGCAAAAAATTTCTTAAATTTGTTTAAAAAAATTACTAAAATATCAGTTCATATTAGACATGTACGTGAGAATGATGAGTGATTTAAGAAGCATATTAGTGTGATAATTTATTTTAATAATACGTATTCCTAGATTTTCGACGAATTCTGTAATTATTAGTCTGACGTTTTTTCTTTCGGACAATTTCAAGAATATGTCCTGTTTGCTTTTTATGTTTTTATGTACAGGGTGCCCAGAAAAAGTGCAATTTTTTCAATTTTCCCCAAAATAATCCTATAGGAGCTTTTAATATGCGAGAAATCGATTGTGCGTATTGCTGGATCTTGAAAACGCTTTCCTGATCCTGTATTAGCCTATTTTCGGAAAATAGGCTAATGCAGGGTGGCATAAATTTTTTCTCACACAATTTTTCTCTCACATATTTTTTTCTCATATCGCGATGCCTTCATGACGCCGTTGTGACGCGACGCTATTGTGAGAAGCGTTGTGACGCTTCTCACAATAGTGTCGCGATGTCATATAGCGTTACGATGATGTCGCGGCTTCATGAGGACAATGCGTGTCATGGTGGCATCAAGACATCACGACGGCGTCATGACGTCACTGCGACGTCATGATGGCGTCAAGATGTCATAACGGCATCTTTATATTATTACAGTGCCGCGGCGTCATGACGGCACCGCAACATCAATACCGCGTCGCGACATCATTATGGCGTAGCGACGGCACGATGGTGTCGTGGATTCATGGCAGCATCGTGGCGTAATGACGGCACTTTACAAGTCAGTAAATCAGCGAAGCTGGCTTTCTTCGTCACGAAGGCTTTATGAAAGCATCGTGACGTGAGAAAAAAATATGTGGGAGAAAAAAATTAAATTATATAAGATTAATTGTTTAAGAAAAAAATGAGATTTATACAGGGTCAGGGAAGCTTTTTCAAGATGCGCGCAATCGATTTCTCGCATATTAAAATCCCCTATATGGTTATTTTGATGAAAATTTAAAAAATCGCAAAATTGCACTTTTTTGGACACCCCGTACATAAAAACATACAGATGATATTCTTGAAGTCGTCCGAAAGAAAAACGTCAGACTTTGTAGTAATTACAGAATTCTTTGAAAATCTAGGAATACGTATTATTAAAATAAATTACCACACTAATATGCAATTTTATGTTTCGTAAATCACTCATCAGTTTCACTTACATGTCTGTATATGAACTTTTAGTAATTTTTTTAAATAAATTTAAGAACATAGGAGAGGATTTTTTGCACCTGTGATGAAAAGTCGACTTCGCTGATTTACCGACTTGCAAAACACAAAAAATTAGCACTCTTTAGGCATCGTTAGTTTTCCGAAAATCAGCAAAAAATAATCTCCGTAATTTTTTACGGACTTCCATATTGGCCATATTTGGTTGTATTTTTTGTTGAGTAAAAAAATGCGAATGGTATTGCGGTGAAAAGATGTTGTAAAAAAGTGCTGTTTTTATCAAATTTGACAATTTTCAGAACAATACAGGGTGGCCCAATAGGTACTTTACATCAGACTTTAATCAATATCTTGGCATTACAATATTTTGTTTTAGGAAAAAATACCCTTTACAGTCGAATTTTTCAAAAATTCGTTCAGATTCTGAAAGAGCATGGCCGTTTTTACTTACCCACAAAATCATGAAAAAATGATATATACTTTTCATATGTAAACAAAACATGTGAAATAACAAGCAAATTCTAACATTACATTAAAATGGCTAAGATGGCTCAGTGGTAGTGGTCTCGGCTTTGATTCCAAGTCGAATTTTTCAAATTTTTTTGCTAATTCTGAAAGAGCATGGTTGATTTTATTTAACTACAAAAAATCATGAAAATTAGAGAATTTTGAACTTAACTCCTATTTTGCGACAAAATCAAATCGCCGCAAACGGGATTTGATACCGCTACCTTTGGAATTGAAGTTGAGACCACTACCACTGAGCCATCTTAGCCATTTTAATGTAATTTAGAATTTGCTTGTTACTTCACATGTTTTGTTCACATATGAAAAGTATAAGTCCTTTTTTCATGATTTTTTGTAGGTAAGTAAAAACGGCCATGCTCTTTCAGAATCCGAACGGATTTTTCAAAAATTCGACTATTAAGAGTGTTTTTTCCTAAAACAAAATATTGTGACGCAAAAATAAAATATTAGGAATTTTAATTTTTTTGGCGAAAGTCACCTCATTTGATGCACATTTAGCCTATCTAACTTAAAAAAATCGCATCGAAAATCTTTTCGAGTAGCCAAGATATTGATAAAAGTCTGATGTAAAGTACCTATTGGGCCACCCTGTTGTATAGCTAAAAACCATTTTACCGATTTTTTCTTATCAAAATTTCATCTAAAAGACCAATAGGGCCATTTGCAAGAAAGTTTGCAAAAATTCGGCAATTAGTTTTTTTGAGACTTTTTGGAACAATATTGAAATTTTTTTGAAGTTGCCTAAGATTTTTTGACGATGCATAAATTTGTTTAATTTTGTGACTTTTTGGCGATGCCTAAAGAGACGTTTATTTGTCGCATGTTGTAAATCGTTAAATCAACAATCCCCAGGTTTCCACAGGGGTGCAAAAATTCTTTTTTTACTACTTTCTATTTTGATTCAACATAAGTATGAATGCCTCCCAAATAAATTCAAGTGTTCGATATGTTGGTGCTAGTATTTCAATGACTTTGGTAATCATATCTTTCACAATGAATATGTTATTAGCAGTAGTCTTCTTAAAGGTCGATAGATAATAGTCTTAAAGATGGATTGCTATATTTTGAAATTTACATAATTTGACCCTTAAGGATCAGTCCAATTGGAAAAACTCTATGTAAAAATTATACGTTCGGAAAATTCATAAAAAATGGAGCATTTTTTGTTTTTACTGTATGTTCTGAATCCTTGCAGTTTTTGGGATAATTACGTTTGAAATTACTCATGTTTTCGTTGTAAAGCATAAACTTTTTTGATTTTTTTGCGGAAAAATCGATTTTTCATAAAATTTCCGAATGTATACGAATTATGGCGACTTTTTCGCTCATACTGGTCCTCTAAGGGTCAAATTATACGAATTTCGAAAAATGGCAAGCCTGTATTAAAGTAACTATTCTTCATTTTAGGGAAAACATAATTTTGAAAAACAGAGGACATTCGTTATAATAACCTCTCAAATGTTGATTTGCGATTATTGTAGTTTATGTGTTATGATTTTTATTACTGTACCCATTAGTTTTAGTGGTGTGAATGTAAGCTAATTTAGTCTGTAACATGGCGAGGTTCCAAATATCTGGGCGCGCATGGCCTAATGGTTAGGACGTTGGCCGTTCATGTTATAGGCGCGAGTTCAATCCCTCCAGGTCGAAATTTTTATTTTATCGATTCAAAAAAAGTTGTTTAAGCAAATACTCCATAATCCTTTTTGGGGCACCTGTAGTCATATTTTTGTAAAAAAATATGACTTTTATGCAAAAAATGCTTTTTGCCAAAAAATCTTTTCAGTTTTATCCACAATCCGTTATGCATATAATTATGAACTTGGATACGATTGCATTTAATGGAGCCTTAATGTTCGCATTTTTATTAACCCTAGATAGAGTTTTTCTATTCCTGCTACCCAAAATGCACGAAAAAGCTTTTCAGACTAAAAACTTAATCATGTAAGAATTTTTTTGATGCTCTGATATTTAACATTTTTAGTTATATAGCAATTATTTGGCTTATAGTATTTGGCTATTTACTATGCTTGAATTTAGTTGGGTGTGTGAAAGAATTTCGTATGTTTAAAAATTTTAAACCAAAATTAACAGTTTAGTTGTAATTTTTAGAATTTCTTGTTGTGCGCATATGTGATCCAAAATTGATAAATTATTGGAGTGTTGTCACCAATGTAAAAACTTGATCAAACCAGACGCGTATTTAGGGGATCCGTGGACCCCCTCCCCAATCGGCCGAATGCCTAAAAAATCGTAAAGGTCTCCTTATGTTTTGATCGGCAGAAAGCCGAGCAAAAATTATATCAATATAGAAAATTTTAATACGTCGATTAAGGCTGCGCGCTAACCGTCTTGAATAGGTGGTCGAGACGATAAGCGCGGCGCTAAGAGTGCGCACTAGCAGCCGTGAAACGTTTCACGACGATTTTAGACACTAACCGTCCGGAATTTATAGTATTTCCGGACGCTAACCGTCCGGAAATCGTCCGGAATTTGTGAAAGTGCACTATTTTCGGACGCTAGCGCATTTCCGAATAGCTACCATCTGGAAATGCAATTTCCGAACTGCTAGTGCGACCCCTAAACGCCTCATATTACAACTAATTCGAGACGCTAACGTCTTGAATTGCTTTTCGAGACGTCTAGCGTCTTGAATACATTATAATTCTCTCGAATTCCAGACGTTTCGCGTCTCGAATTCAAGTTCAAATTCGAAAGAATTATAACGTTTTCAAGACGCTAGACTTCTCGAACAGCAATTCGACGCGTTTAGCTTGTCGAACATCTGATCAAGACGGTTAGCGCGCGCCTAAAACGCCGTTCTTTTACTTTATGAGATAGCATCAATGCAATACCATGAATTACCGACTGAAACACATATGTTTAAGGAATGATATATATTTTATCCCCCTTATGATTTTCGTTCTTCCAAAAAGTGGACCCCCCCCCAAATCCAAACCTAGCTACTCCACTGGATCAAAAACAAAGTATTATTTTTAAGTTTTATTTTTAAGGCTAATGCTTATTATGCCTTAGTTGTACCACTTGTAACGTTATCTTTATATATTGTCATCTATGCATATATAAAATTTCACAAAATCAAATTGTTTAAAATTTTTGTTGGTCAACCATCTCAACCAGCTTTTAAAACACGTGAATTGAATATCCTATTTCAAGTATAATTTTAAAGAATCTATACCCGCCCATTTTTAGTAGCATTACTCTACTCCTCTTAAATTTGAAGGTATCCGACCAAAATCTGGTCTTTTCTGAACTCCATTTATGGCCTTCTTCAATTTTGTTCATTTTAAAAATCCAATTTTAGAGCACTATTATATGCACACTTTTTGAAGTAGAACATTTAGTGTTTCAATATGCTCCACAAATCAATACAGAAAGTGTGCAATTACGATTTTTACTAGCCTTTACTCAAACATGGACAGCAATATTGCTTCATATGTCTCAGGCTTGTATAATATTTGTTTTCAATAGCACTGCCAAAGAAGAATTACGTAAACTTTTGTGTATGAATGTTAATCCCATACCATATGGTACAACTTCTGTGCAACATATAATAGTTCAGCAATATAGATCTTAATTTTTTACAATAGTTAAATGTTTTTAGACGGTGGCTCAAAATAACGCGGACACCTTTTCTAATGAACTAAATTCGAATTTTGGAAAAAAAGCCACTTGTCCATAGATTTTTCTAATCAAGAAATAACTTCTTTCGTGACATCCAAAAATTGAGGGGTCTTTTCAACCCGAAATTGTATGGGAGACAATTTTGTAGCCAGCACTTTCTCCGAGAAATTTATTTTGGTGATCAAAGATTTGATTTTTGACCATTCAAGACCTAATTTTTATATTTTTGTTAATCACTCACTAGGTACTTAAAAATAATATAGGCTTGTGGCGACATTTGTTGGCGTATTCCCACCCCCTCAGTAGCTATCTGCGATATTTCGAGATATTGCCTTTTACAAAACAAAGGCGGAATTCTTCTTGGACGAGACGAACAAAACGACACCAAATTTATTCAATTTGATAATTGTTTTGGGTTGTTGAAACGAAAACTCTGATTCAAAGTTTTCGTTTCAACAACCCAAAATAAAAAATCTCTATAGGTTTATTCTTGTGAAAATTAAAAATTTTGAATCGTTAAATTGACTTTTTTTGAACACCCTGTAGATAAAAAAATATAATCTAACGAGTCCATTCACTGAGTGTGATAGAAGCAACAGAAGTTTCCTTCTTGTATATATGATAAGCTCGAAGTTGGAAGAAGAAAGTGACCATTCTAAAAAATTTTTTTCAATTTTTTAAATATAAGAGTTACTCGTCAAGACACCGCCACATAACTTTTGATGAGCCGTAATTGTAAAGCATTCGCAAAAACCTTTTTATAAAATTGTCCATGCAATTGCTTCCAGCACCGTTGCAAACTTGTACGAACATAAAATAGGAAATAATAAGGAAAATGCAAGTAAAGACATTGGAAAAATTCTATAAATTTTTTTATAAAATAATAGGATGATAAAAAAACCTGATTTTTGTATGATTTGTTAAACAACTTAAAATTTTTTGAAAAAATGACAAAAATCTGGTTTTTTACAACACTCCTTACATACTTGTAGCAGAAACAATTTCTCGAGTGGTGCTTTTTGTTTTGACCAAACTGTTCCGCCCATGCGATTAATCTTGTATAGCTTTATAGCTGTAGCTATATCCAAAATTATTGACGCTATAATATTGCCGTAATCAATATATTCTCTAACAAATTTAACTATGATTGAAGTGCTGTATAAAACGTAATTGTTAGCAGCTCCAAACAAATAGCGTCCATAAACATAGCGGATATCAATAGCTGGAAATTATAATTACAGTTTAGTAGTGATTTCAGGATTTTGATTTTTTGTTTGTTTAGGGCCACCTAGACAAAACTCTCATTTTTTTAATTAAGAATTTTTTCAAATTTTGATTAAAAAACCATTTTTCTTAGGAAATTCTCAGTTTGGGACTATGCACAATTATATTAGGCTATTCGCCCATTTATATATTTGGATGGGGCATGGGTACTTAATTATCTTAGAATGATGTGCTTTTATATAAATATTTTATTAGAGAAGGCATTAAATTATTGAATATATGTCTCAAAGAAAGTAATCTCGGTGGCTAGCTCACAGTCTTACGAGCATCTCGTTAAAAGTTATAAAAACCAAATAGAACTTAAATGCCATCAAAGCCATAAAACATTGCAAACCCTATCGACGGGTCGACACTTTCCCATTGGATCGTTCGACTGAAGCCAACTGATCTCGAAAAGTCGTTTCCTAACTCCTTTATGGTGACAGATTTGGCAATTGTCCAAAACAATCAGCACAAAAGAACGCCTTAATTTTCGTCCGATCTTCCATGAAAAATTGTTATTTTCGAAACGATGGATCCTATTTTTTCAACAAAAAATTACTTTAGATTTCGGCTGACCCCCCCCCCTTCCGGGAAACGTAATTTGTGAATAACCCCGTAGTGAAAAGAAAATGTTAATCGAAAAATGACTCATTTTCTTAAATAAATATAATTTTGGACTTAAACAATAATTTTATATTTTTGCATAAAGACCTATCCTGATAGCACTCTGCTCATCTCCCCGCTGGCTTCACCACTACTTCAGATATTGGCCAGACATAGGGGTTTTGAGACGTGTCAATTGCATCAAAATTATTTGCGTCATCCGACATTTACGGCAATTTTTGTTTGCGTCAATTTTCGATTGCGTCAATAGACATTTGCGTCATCCAACATTTGTGTCAATTTTGACACAAACAAAAAATCCGACATTTATGTCAATTTTGACGCAATCAAAAATTGACGCAAATGTCGAACATACATGGGCAAGGGGTCGGACAGTCCGACCCAACTCACGTCGCAAATTGGTAAAAATTAGGGAGGACCTCGCAAAATTTGGGAAAATTTTGCTCAAATTTGCGAGGTTGAATTATAACTCATAAATTAAGATTGAATTGGGCCTCACATTTTGCGATGTTGGATTAAACCTATCAATTTGTGAAATTGAATTAGAACTCTCAATTTGCGATGTTATATTCAAGCTCGCAAATTTCGAAACAAATTTAAACAACCTCGCAAAATTGTGATTGTCCGGACCCCTTACTCTTATATGATGTCGAATGGCGCAAATGCCTGTTGTCGCAATCGAAAATTGACGCAAATGTCGGATGGCGCAAATGTCTGTTGACGCAATCGAAAATTGACGCAATCAAAAATTGATGCAAATGTCGGATGACGCAATTAACCTTTGACGCAATCAAAAATTGACGTAAATAATTTTGACGCAATCGACACGTTTCCGGGGTTTAGACTTTTGGGAGAAGGCAAAAAAATTCCTCCAACTAAAAACTTACTGTTAAATAAAACTGGCGCAAAACCAATATGAACGACCATTGCTAAAAGTATACAGAAAGTATATGTTACTTTCATGGTAAATTTTTTTTGATAGTACATAGGAAAATACAGTGCCAAAAATCTTTGAAGCGATTTTAAAGTTCCCAACAATACGCAAGAGGTCATGCAACAAGCCCCTAGATAATATGTTATGCGATCTATTCGAATGCCAAAAATGTTAAATGGAGCATCAAGATCAGGACTTGAAACAAGATAAGGGTTGTCCATTTCCATAAACCTTAAATTACTTCTATATAGGCTTGAAAAAAATTAATAAATTTTTTAAAAAGTCGTAGAACTTTCTGAACAACCTAATACGTATACCTTGTGTCATAAATTTCTTCGATCAAAACCATGTATATAAAAAGCATTAAATCACAAATCCCTATGGCACTACAAATTATTCCAAATTGTGTGTGAAGCTTTTTTATTCGTGATATCAGCACTATAACCAATATGGCGAATATCAAGCCAGGAATGCCAAACTAAATTTTCATTTTCTACACAGCGCGCAAAAGTTTTTGGCTCAAAAGTTGAAATTGTGAAAACTGGTTGGAAGTTGCGTAATTATGCATACGCTTCTCAATCAAAATTACCAAGAATTTGCGACATGTTTGCCTAATTTTGACTCCTTTATAGCTATGTGGATTTCGGCATACTCCCTATCCCAAGTTTGCCCCACCCCACTCAGGTAATGCAAAACGATGGCATAACTTTTTTTTGCAAATCTTACAGACAATCTCAATATCATATTCATTTTAAATAAATCTTGTTCAACATCATCGAGATAAACAAGAAAGTCATAGTTATCGTATTGTTTAAACTGGTCCAATTTACATTCATGATATAACTTATAAGCGGATGCATTTGCACTTGGATCAACTGAAATGTCAAAAAATGCATCATTGATAGGGGCTTACTTAATTTTAAACAATTGTAACCAACGTTATAAACCTTGTTAATGGCATTTTGAAGTTGCATCTTTTTTGAGCTAACTTGTAATCAGTGACCTCAAGAAAATAAAAATTAAGCTCAAAAAAGTTTTGAGACGTTTCTCATAAGGAAACGGATCGACTTGATACTCTCAGATTTTGATGCAACCTAGCTAGATTTGTTCGCCGTACCCAATTTACTATGGTAGAACCATGATTAAGTCTATAAGGGAAAAATATGATACTAAAAAATTAAAACATTTTTAAACGCGAAAAATACGCTAATAAACATTTTTACATTTTTTTACAAGTTTTTTAAAATTAACAAATTTAAACACTCATGGTCTTCATCTATCTCTTCTCCAATTTCCTCAAAATTGGCATCACTATAATCGTCTGGTTGAGTCAAAGCCGGTGAAGGACTAAAGAACGGTAAGCCAACGAGTGATTTTCATTCATTAAAATTTATATGGATTAAAACATATTGGATCGAATACAAGTGCTCGAGTATTTGATTGTAGGTGGGATTTTGGATTTTGTCGCATTTAACTACTAAATTGTTGGCTGTGACATATAAAAAAATCAATATAAAAATGTATGATATTTTTTTAATCCAAAATTGGTCCGCAAGTGTAATATCCGCAAGTGGAGATCCGCAAGTATTAGTCCGCAAATATAGCGTCCTAATAGTGCAAAGCGAAACACATATTTTCGTGTCAATATACAGACTTTTTCAAACAATTGGTGCTTTTTAATTTTGCAAATGAATTTTAAAATATCGATATTTGGTTATAGCAGTCGAATTTTGACGAAATTTTCCACCCTACTAAGGTTTTTCTAGTCGGGGAATCGATTGCACGTTTTCGAGGCATGAAAAAATTTCTCTAACCCTGATTCAGGGAGTACAAATTTTTGAGCCATTTTAGAGGTATAAAAAACCCCGACTTTTTAAAAAAGTCTGAATATTGACACGAACACATGAGTTTCACTCAAAATGAATGATTGCACTGTAATCAGCATACACTTTTACTCACTACTGAAAAAAATTTCATCGAAAACGAGTAAAAAATGCCGATATATTTTTTGGGCGGCAACCACTTATGCTACAACCCAATATCTTTTAATATTAAAAGAGAAATGTATGTTTGTCCGTCAGCTTGTGTCACCGAATTTTGTGACTTTAAGTCCAATCCCCCCAAAATGCGCGAAAAAATTTTTTTGATGTTTTTTCCCCTTTAAAAAGTTTAAAAAACTAACGTTAGATGGGGGGGGGTCTGAAAATCTCACCGGGGAGGGTGGGTTTTAACCAAAATTTATACTAACGTTAGTAAATGGATGGCCCTTAAGCATCCATGGGCAAGCAGGGGTACTGGGCCCCAAAATACGAATTGGTCCCTTCTATCGACCAAAAAAAAACGTCGACAGACGAAAAAGTCAAAATACAAAATCGTAGTAAAATACGAATTCGTATATATGTTTTGCCGTCAAAATACAAATTGGTCCACTAATTTTTTCCCCGATACGACGAATTAGGGAGGAGGTACAGTACCCCTCACCCTTGCCCAAGTATGCCCCTAAGCCTAAAGCCTAAGCACATGTCTCGTCTTCTTCACATGTAAATATTTAGAATTATTGGCTGAAGCTGATTATACTATAGTTTTTTCTTATTTTTACATGTTTTTTTGTCATTAACTAAATACAATTCTATTATATGCTGTACATCTTTATTATATGCTATATATACCTTTATCAGTTTCATTTTTACGTCAGTATAAAATCAATCGGTTTTGGTCTTTTTTCAAATTCCGTTTCCTCATGTTTTTCACGGATTAGCACGTACTTTTATTGTAACTGATAATATATTTAGTACAACTCCATAGACAGTCACGCACAACTCTTAAAAAATTAGTCAAATCAAACTACTAACAAAAAAATGATCGTGAATCGATCAATATAATCAATCTATAAAACAATTAGGCCGTAAACATGTGAAATCCTGTTTTGAGAATATTATTGAAAATAATATTCGCAAACATT
>JAQGBS010000386.1:0-22518 GCA_034698545.1 Acrobeloides obliquus
TCCAGTCAGTTACAACCATAAGAAAACCACCATAGGTACCTTTTTCCAAAAGTGATCAATATTCGGTATTGGTACAGCGCTATAAGTCACTTTTTGCTATAGTTATTTTCATACATAAGTAAGGGGCGTTTGTTCGTTTCGCTCAAAAATTTTATAGGGTCCAAATTTCTTTTTGGAAAAACTGAAACGTCTGATAAAATCATCAGAAGAGTTTAATACACTATTTAATCTCACTTTCTCTCGACTTTGTACATTATCGGCTTTTCCTACGAAAGAATCTTTGCTTGTAAAATGTAATCACGGTGATAATACCTGGATGTAGTATGATCATGCTAAATAAGAGACATAAAACATGAAATGGCCTTGGCCAAAGTAAAATGTACAAAAAATATGATGGAATTTTATTTATATTAATTTTTGGAATAAGTAAAATAATAATAAGAATATTAAAAAATGAAAGTAAATATATAGTCAAGCAGAGTCAACCAGACGGTTGTTCGTTCTAAGCGGAAGTGCCTTAACGAAGACCCAAGTCACACTAAGCAAGATAAAGGTTAAAACAAGTCCCTATACTTTCTGTTGTATTTCACCCTGATTCTTCTGTTATAGATTATTTCAACCAAAGTTGTAAACAAATAGTGATGACATGACGCAACTGATTATTATTACGTTAAGCCTGAGTTCAAGCCGCTTTTCATGAATTTGCCAATCAAGTTATTGAAGAAATATTGAAGAATGATGATCTTAACCAGGGATGTCAAATGTTCTTGGTATACCTACCTAAGACTAAGCTTAGGCCTAAGTCTAAGACTAAGCCTAAGACTAAGGCTTAGGCCGAAAGCAATCGTGGAAAAACTGTCCTCCGAAAATCCGATGTGTGAGATTTTGGTGTATTCAAGTATGAAGTTTTTTTTAGTATGGGCCAAGATTCATATTCGGGAATCGAAACTGGAAAGATACTCCAATTTTTACGAAGTGGTGAAAGAATGAGACGTCCACCAGCACTCCCATTTCCAAACCTTCTTCACTTATCCCTTCAAAATGATCATGGTTTTATAAACATACATAGAGTGTTATTCTTTTACATTTTATTATTTGAAAACAAAAGCTGCTTATCTTTTTTTGACACCCCATAAAGCTTATTGGCAGTATAAAGATTCAAGGCACGCCTTTAAAAGCTCTTTGTATCATGTAGAGAAGAAAAATTTTCTAGTCTGGAAACATCAAGTGCTTTAAGCCGGATTTGGTTTTAAATTTCCTGGGCAGGAATTATTGGCACAAGGTCGATACAAATAAATTTCTAAATAATATAGAGCAGGTTTGAGGTCTATTTAAGTCATGGCAAAAAATTATGGTTGCTAGCGATAATTGAACCAGCGCCATACATATCAAAACGACTATATATGAAAATATAATAACGTTTTCCTGTTATTAATAATATCGTTTTCCTGTTAACTCCGCTTATTTTAAATCCTAGGGTAGGGTCTCCCGTATTTTGAGTCCATTTGCTCTGTCTCCAATCATTTTATCACCTCAAACACTATTTGGACTTGTTTTGAGCCCATATGCATTGTTGCCAAATGTGAAAAGTAAGCTTTTTTGTCTACGATATTTTCTCGCCTGTTTTTTAAGTTAATTATTTGTTTTATTTAGTTTAAAAATAATAAACGTTAATAATTTTAACTATAAATACTAAAACGAACGTAGATCGCAAAACGTTTAGTTTTATTAGAACCGGGAGTCAAGTGCTACCGCGCTCGGGTTCGCCGAGAGTGACTCCGAGCGGCGCTTGGTGGCGCTGACGTATAGTGACTTGTTGTGAGTTTATAAGGTGCGCAAAAAGTTCTTGCGCCAAAATTGAACTTTGGTGAAATGTTCAAAATAACTCACAAGTCTATCCTTCTACGTGCAGCGCAATGATAGCTTCTTTGACACTTTAGAGTGCTAAACATTGCAAACATGGATAATTTTGGTCTCAAAAGAAAGGTGGGCTTTCAAACATTCGAATAACAAAAATTTTCAGAAAATGTTTGTGTTTATATCGAAAAAATGATAAATGAAGACGCGCAAGGACTTTTTGCGCACACTGTATTATGTAAATTTTGAGGATCGATAATCACCGATCCTATTTCACATGCTATGATATCGGTAATTACTTATCTTATAGCATCCCTGTGTAGCAGGGCTGTGCCGGAACAGGTCCATCAACAGTTGAAATCTAACGTTCCCGAGATCTGTACAGAAATCACAATTTTATAGTAGCAGTAGCGTATCCAGAGGGTGCGCGGGGGCAACCGCACCCACCGAAATTCGAAAAATGGAAAATTTTTCTTAATGGTCCCCCTTATGTTTTTGCAAAATTTCTGGACTTAAGGTTAGATTCCATTCTCGCACCCCCCCCCCCGAAATCTGATCCTACTACTGTATAGTAGTAGGATTGTGTTCTTTGCCAAAAAGATACCCATAATCTTGCGTTTCGCTAAACAAAATTGTTCTCAATTTGGTGCTCAATTCACTAAAACTGATTCTTGTCTCAACGTTTTCTTCCCAACAGGAGCACATAATCTCATAGACTTCATCAGACGCATTTTTTGGACACTCCATTCTTTTCCCACTCTTCAAAAATTCCAAAATTCCATCAGCCTCCATCGTAGCATATGGCACTTTTCCACCGCTGAAAACTTCATGCACCAAAACCCCAAAGGACCAAACATCGGATTTTTCAGAGAAAGTTCGATGTAAAAGTGCTTCCAGAGAAAGCCATCTCATGGGGAGCTTCTTTTGTAATGAAGCTTGATAACTTAAAGTTGCATCATCACAGGTACAGCAAAGACCAAAATCGGAAATTTTAGCGGTGTGACTTTCTATAAGAAGGATGCTTTTGGCTGCTAAATCGCGGTGGACTAGTCTTTTGGAGACGAGATATTCCATGCCTAAAAATTAGTCTATTTACCAAATTTTTACAAAAAATTGTTCAACAAAATTTAAGGGCAAGCCAAGTCGAAAAATTGGCAATTTTTCAGGTTTGGAGAGAAGAAGAAGAGGTACTTTCTCATTTCGATAATTCAAGTGCTCACGCTTCAATTGGATAGGGTGGGCATCTCTAAAGGGGGAGTAACTTGACAGCATCATCTCGAAGAGTGCATTTCCAACTTCAAAATGTTATATCTCCTCAACCATAAACAATTTTTGGTCGGGGTCTTTTTATAGGAATAAGTGGAATGTTTTAAAAAATAAGTAACATTACCTTGTACAATTTGCCATAGTATCGAAATGAAATGCTTGAACTGAACATCGTGATTTTCCTTCACATAACTCAACAAATTGCTTTCACATAACTCCAAAACCAAACAAGGCTTGTTGTGCTTGATGCTCCACCCTAACAGCGGGACGATATGTTCGTGATATCCAATCTTTTGCATCAACTCAATTTCTGCCTCTAGTATTTTTGATTCATTATTTCCATAATCATTAGCTATTTTAATAGCCACTTTACAATCTCGAAACTGTGCTGTTTTGGTATTTAATGAGGCTAAAGCTGAAGTGCCAAACAATTTTCCGACATATACATTTGAGCTGAATCCATTGCCTAAGGGTTCATCGTACTTTATTTCAAGTCGTTTTTCTTCAATCCAAAAACTGTCTAGTTTTTTAAATTCTGTTGGTTTTCCTGTTACTGTTGATTGCACTTGCATTTCACGAGCTAAACAAAAATAAATAAATACAATCTATAATGATTTACCCATCTGGTCGAGAAGCACTCTCCTCTTTTTGTCTCTATAACGTAATATACAATAAATTATCATGAAAGTAGTAAAAATAAATATGAAAATACCAACACATGAGAAAATGATCCAGTTGCGATAGTTCGAATGTTTTGGATCTGTTGTGCTTAGAAATATGAAAGTAGTAGTTGGCGCTGTTGGATTAGACGTGATCGAAGAAATAGTATTAGATGGTGAATTTGTGATCGTAGTAGTAGTAGTAGTTGGTACTGTTGGATTAGACGTGATCGAAGAAATAGTAGTAGATGGTAAATTTGTTATCGTAGTAGTAGTTGGTGCATTTGTTAGAGATTTTTTGCATAAAAATGGTCTCGGGCCATAGCAATCAGAAGTATACCAGGTGAAGTTTGATTCGATTTTAGTAGAAACACAATATTGAGATGAAATAATGTTTGGTTGTTCCGACTCCCAATTGCTATAATTATATGGGGTATTGTCAGTCCAGGTAAAGTTGAACAAATCAAAATTATAGCTCAATCCAATCCAAAAAGTAGAACCGGTTCCAATGAATTCTATAAATTGTTATAATTTGATTGAAAAAATACCAATAAAAAATTAACACTCCTAGGACCGCCCGTATGAGGTGTTGATTTTGAAAGATCTCGGTGAGTAATATACAAATATAGCATTTTAAATTTTTTTAAAGTGACTTTATATAGGATTTGGTGGCCGACAACTTTGGGGTATACCCCTTATAACTACAGGTTGTTATTCCCATATTTCAAAAGTTTGCCAAAAATCGAATTTAAATCCATGTCCATCGCCCAATAGCTCAATCGAACGCCCTAATCACCGAATTTTTTTAGAAAACAAAATTATTGAAAAAAAATTTTATTTTCGATTTTTTAGATCAAAAATAATGAGAAAAAATAATGAAAATCATGGTTTTTTTAAGACACACTTTCTTGAGTGTTCAAAGGTTGCCTTAAACGACTCGGCTGCCATCCAAGTTGAATTTATTTAGTGAGATTAACGCATGAGGAAGTTTTTAAAAGTCATTTCGAGTCAAAATTCGAGGAGTAAAAAATTCAAAACCATGTCCGAAGCTCAATACCATCGATTTTACGTGTATTTTTTGAATTTTCTAACCTCTCTAAAACACCCAAGATAATTTTTTTCAGCCAAAATTTCTTTCTGGCAGATGTATTTCAATATGGAGAACATTTCTAGCGTGGTTTCGAAAAAATCTGAGAAATTCGATTTTTTAGCTAAAATGCCCGTTTGCCCGTATTGAATATTTAAACTTATCGAATAATTTTTTCAAAAATTTTTATTTTGAGCTGAAAATACTCAGAGGATGATGATTTTTTTGGCGCAAAAAGAAGACTTTTGATGGAAAAATGGTAAATTTTGGTCATAAAATGGGAGCCGAATCGTGCTTTTCCGAGAGAGAAACATTAATAAAGACTTACGTCCTAAAAAGTTATTTTCATTTTCATTATGAATTGATAATAAATGACTATTTGATTGACTACACGTTTGTTCGGCGTTTCGAAAATTTGGATCATTTGATAAATTTTGTTCTAACTATACTGTAACTCATGATACATTGAAAAGAAAACTTTCAAACCTTGTAACAATAATTGGTGGCTGAATAGTAAGCCCACCCATCTGGACATATCAAACTGCATATTGTTGGACATGGCAAGCAACTACATGATGGACATGTATTTGAACATTCATCTTGTTCCGAATATGGGTTTATCGGATTTGTCTGATTATTTCCTTCAATAATATTAAGAAAGGAAGTATCTTTTATTTGATATTCTGAGGTATTGTTTTGCCAAATTCGTGATCTTGTTTTGCATACAAATCCACCATTATTTGAACAACTTTGAGTATACCACATTCCAGTGTAATTTTGATAAACACAATAACCAGTACTTGTATCATTCGAACCAAAATTTGTATAATTGACTGGCGTATTGTCGGACCATTGGAATGCGTTATTTTTAAGATCATATTTCAAGCCTATGGTTAGATATTCTTCATATTGAAGACCTAAAGACTTTTAAACTATTTTTAGTTTAGAAAAATATATATTGCTTGATGTGAAAGAATTTTCATCAGCGCTGTGAATAGAAGCTAAATGACCATTATGTTGCTTGCAAGTTGATTCAATATTACTGTAAGTAATATTATCGGCATCGTCATAAAATAACTAAAATGAATAGGATCTTTAAGAAGTGCAAAATGTGCAAGCTTTCCGTGCGGGGTCCTTAAAATGATTCGCTATGATCGTGTTACAAACAAATTTAATCTTGAACAACCTGTCTGAATGTTTGATTAATAGATCAGTGGGGCTTCTATTGTATTAAGGCCCCAGAAAAACTTTAAAATCGCATAATTTATGCAGGGTTGTTTATCCGAGTCCAAAACCCCTCTCAATTTAGATTTTTCGGAGAGTTCGAGAATATTTACGATTTCTTTACCTTATAACAAAATCTGGTTTGTGAGTTGTATACCCAACCATCGGGACAAGGCATTTCACAATGTGATGGACATGGAGAGCATGTAGGACATGGAGGACAAGTAGAAGTCTGGCAATTTGTTTGAGGAAAGTCACATATGTATGGAGTAGTGTGATAACAGTTTTGGCTATACCACTGCCCATTCGAAAGATTTAGTGCCATGCAACTATCATCAGAATTATTGTCAGGATTTCCTAAAGGAAATCATAAGTCATAAGTATTAGGTTGTCAATTAAATACCTGCCGTTGTTAAAATGAAAAGTTTGAAGCTCGATCTCCGTCTAGGATAGGCCGTTTTCGACCGATTTTTTGCTTGCATAATAAAAGAGAATATGAGAAAACTTTTTTGCATATTTTTAAACTCGCATAATTCAAGGTTTCGTGGTAATGAATTTTCAAAATTATGCAAATGTTGGGTATTTTTCGCACAATTTTTCAAACGCTATATTTTGGAGTATTTTAGTGGACAATCTTTAAAAATGGCCATTTTTGGGTAATCTGGAAAGGAAATTCGGTATCTCAAAAACTATGCGTCTAGAGAAAAAAGGTAAGTGCATCTTGTAGGGCATACTTGGATCCCTATAATTGAAAAACATTTACCCTTTGCCCAATTTGTATAAGAAAAAGGCTGCCCATCTGCCCATATCCATGTTCCATTTTTGCTTTTTCTTCCACCATGCCAGACATAAGTAACGTTCGAGCCAAGCAAAGATTTGGCCGTTGCTAAATAATACGAAATTAAAGGGCCAATCCAATCGGAAAAAGTTGCCATTTTTTGATATTCGAAAAGTTCATGAAAAATGGAACATTTTTTTTATTACCGCAAATTCTGAATCGTTGTAGTTTTCGAAAGAATTTTGAAAATTTTTATTGTTCATGTTTTCGTTGTAATATACAAACTTTTTTGAATTTTTTGTGAAAAATAAACTTTTTTATCGATGTTTTAAATCATCATAAAAAAATATTGTAGCAATTTTTTATAGCTAAATGAGACGAACCAAATGACGCCAAATTTATCCAATTTAAAAAAGAGTTTCTATAAGGATTGACCCTTGGAGGCAACAATTTTCCAAAGTGTTCAGTTTTTTTTTCGAAACTGGCATATACCCTAGGTTTTCGACCATGCTGAACACGATGGTGCAAAAATTTTGACTCCAAACCTTACTTGGAACCGAGATCTGGCTATATGGACCATTTTTCAGGTATTATGGGCTATTTTGGCCAGTATCTCAGTCAGATGAAAAGTTTGAGCTTAGATCAAGGGCTCATTTGAAGGCTGGGATAATATACTACATTTTATGTAACACATTATGGGGTCAAACTCAAAGCCATAAAAAGTTATGAAGCTATTTTCCGAAGTTTTGGTCATTCTTTGAGGCACTAATATGAGAAAAATCAATTTTTTTCGGCCACTAAAGCGAAAATTTGGCCACTAAAAGCGGCATTTTATAGTCCACTTTATAGTCCAACTTCCTGATGGTACCTTGCTTTGGTCATATGACTTTAGCTTGGCTGAGCTATGATGTTCCAATGTTGCGTTATTTGAAATTAAAAATTCTTCAGATTAGCAAAATTTGCTATAATTTATATATATTCGGAAAATTCATGAAAAATGGAGCAATTTTTGTTTTTACAGTAAATTCTAAATCGTTACCGTTGTCGAAATAATCTCGTTTGAAGTTGGCGATTTTTGAAACTTGTTTTTTGAATTTGAATTTCGCGCCAAGAAATAAATCAGGATTTGGCGGGAAATTCAAATTCTAAACCAATTCCCAAAAATAGCCAACTTCAAACGCGATTATCTCGACAACGGTAGCGATTCAGAATTTACTGTAAAAACAGCTCCATTTTTCATGTACTTTTCAATATCAACAAAAACTGGCAACTTTTTTTTCCACTGTACTGGTTCTTTAATCCTACTACCATAAAAGGGTAATGTCTGTATGTGTGTGATTACAATCTTAGGAACGCTAGATTTAAACCCTTAAAAGAGGGTCCAAATTGAAGCGAAAATCGAAAATTTTTTGGATTTTTATGAGAAAACCGTCGATTCTTAGGTTTTTCTAGGTGGGGAATCGATTGCGCGCACTCCCGAATCGTGAAAACGCTTCCTTGATCCTGATTCAGGAAAGGAATCGGTGTTTTGAAGCTAAAATTTGAAAGTGCGATTTTTTGGATTTTTCCCCCTGAATCAGGGTCAAGAAAGCATTTTCACGCTTCGGGAGTGCGCGCAATCGATTCTTCGCCAAGAAAAAACTAAGAATCGACGGTTTTCTCATAAAAATCCGAAAAATTTTCGATTTTCGATTCAATACATCCACTCCATTCCCTGAATCAGGGTCAAGGAAGCATTTTTACGCGATGTGAATGTGCGCAATCAATTTTTTACCCTATTTTTACCCCTAGAAGGTCATTTTTCAAAAAAAATTTTTCTTGAGAAAGGGCCCCTCATTTAACGCTGAAACTAAAGTTGTAGGGAATGATAAGAGAAGACGATCAGCGCAACTTTTATGGGTTTACACCCTCAAAAAATTTCCACCAGGGATGCCAAAATGTTAAAATTTTAACATTGTTTGAAAATTTTTTGAAAAAGGTCAGATTTCTCTCGGCGCTCGGTCTTTCCCTAATTTTTTCTTCCCTTTAATCGATTCCCATTACTACACGATAAGATAGATCACTGGTACACGCATAATGCATGCAGCGCAGGTTTGAGCATCTCTGCGTATAAAAATACCCATACCATAGTTGTTACCTGTTAAATTCATATTGTCAAGAGCATTTGAAATGGATGCCAAATTTGCATTTTGATCTATACAATTCATTTCTGCCATTTTAAATTGCACGGAATCGTTTGGAATAAAATAGCATTTATCACCAGCTGCACTAGAAAAGGTGCCATTCGGGCAGTCGGCGGAAATTCTATATGCAGTAGTGAACAGCAAGATGAACAGTAAAACTTTCATCTCCGACAACACAAATTTGATAGACTAATAGCTAAGGTTATCTCTTTTTCTTGCTTTGTTTCAAGAAGCGATGCCTGGAAAAGTCGCACAGGGGTGCGCACGCCAAAAAGTGTCGCCACCAACTTGAAGCCTATATTATCTTTAAGTACCTAGTGAGTGATGAACAAAAACGTAAAAATTAAGTCCCGTGCCTTTATACTTGTAGAGAAATCGAGAGTTATGTTTGACAAAAATTGTCATCCGGATCATTTTAGTATTTCTATGGAACTATTTTTTATAAATGCGTTTACCACAATTTAAAGCATATTCTTCTTGCCCATAGGAAATCCTGATTCAATTCTTGGCGGGAATTTAAATTTGAAAACAAGCCTAACAAAATCGCTAACTTCAAACGCGATTATCTCGACAACTATAACGATTCAGAATTTACTGTAAAAACAAAAAATGCTCCATTTTCATGAATTTTCCGAATATATATAAATTATGGCAAATTTCGCTAATTTAAAGAATTTTTAATTTTTGTCCTCCTTCAGTTTTAGCTATGAAACTATTTTTGGATGCGCGGCTCTTAAAATGGAACTTGTTCAGGGATGTTGGCCAGGAACTCTAGTTTATTTTTATATGCGGCTCGATACCTGCATCTGACAGAAAATTTCGAGCTAGAGCTCAAAAAGTGAGTTTTTGTGGGTGTAAAAAATCGTTATATATAGAAAGAAAATCACTTTTCTCGAAAACTACAAAGGCTTGGGACATAGTTTTGGTGTCGTTGGAAAGGGCAACAATGGGCAATAAGAACATGCTTTAAATTGTGGGAAACGCATTTATAAAAAAAAGTTCTGATAGAAATACTAAAATGATCCGGATGACAATTTTTGTCAAACATAACCCTCGATTTCTCCACAAGTATAAAGGCACGGGACCTAATTTTTACGTTTTTGTTCATCACTCACTAGGTACTTAAAGATAATATAGGCTTCAAGTTTGTGGCGACACTTTTTGGCGTACTCTCACCCCCTTAGGAGCTATTTGCGATATTTCAAGATATTGCCTCTTACGAACTTCAAACACAAATATCTCGACAATGGTAACGATTCAGACTTCATTGTGAAAACAAGAAAGCTCAGCTTTCAGAATAGCAACAAAAAGTGGAATGTTTTCCGACCTTCACGCCCTTAAATCTGGGCCCATTCTATAGTAATAGATCACGAACTGTTTTATACAAAAGAAGATTAAATGATAAGTGATCATCTATGCCAATGTACGATTGAACAAAGAATTAAATTTTTTCTTGAGCATTTGGTCCACATTCCTTTTATAAACTCTATCAAAGGCATAAACCAGGGTTATCGCAAACACGAAAACTCGAACTCGTTAAACTCGATTATTTTGAGTACAAAATAATCGAGGGTAATACTAAAGATTAGCGACCGCAAACAACAGGGTACTATTTCAGGAGAAAAAATCGAAATTTTTGACCCCTAAAAAGATTTTTTCCTGGAAAATGATATTCTACAAAGTTGCTCCCCATCAAATTTGGTCTTACAAGGAAGGTTCCCCAACAGTAACTCCTCGATTTTGCCCAAACATATGCCAATTTTTTACCCATGGTGTAAGTACTAAAAAACCGCAAAAAATTTTCTAATCGACACTCCTATGGGGAGATATGGCCCAAAATGTGGTTTTTGGGGTCAAAATAAGGGTTCAAAGAAATGGTCATAACTTTTTATGGTTAAAAGCTTTTTCAATAACTCTTCAATAATTTGATAGAGGATGAAAAGACGCAAATTATGGTATATTAACTTTGCCTCAAACTTTTGTCTTCATGGTTAAAAACGCCTAACAAAAATGACACCATTTTGAAGTCTATGAGATTATGTGCTCCTGTTGGGAAGAAAACATCGAGACAGGAATCAATTTTAGTGAATTGAGCACAAAATTGAGAACAATTTTGTTTAGGGAAATGCAAGATTATGTGTATATTTGTGACGAAGAATAAAATCCTACTACTATAAACGTGTAATTTCTGTATAGATGATCTCGGGAATATGATATCGAAGAAACAATCATGTTATCGAAAAAGAAGAGATTACTCACACCTTTTTTACTCTCTTAGCTATAAAATAAGCACTTTAACTGAAGTATTTAGGAATTGATTTGTGTCGATCTTGTGCCAATAAATCCAGAAAATTTAAAACCAAATCCTGCTTAAAGTACTTGATGTTTCCAGACTAGAAAATTTTTTCTCTACATGATACAAAGAGTTTTTAAAGGAGTGCCGTGATAATCGTTGTGCTTTCAATAAGCTGTTATGGAGTGTCAAAAAAAGATAAGCCGCTTTTGTTTTCAAATAATAGAGCATAAATGGAAAAAATTAATTCCCTATGTATGTATTATAAAACCATGATCATTTGTAAGGGATAAGAGAAGAAGGTTTGGAAATGGGAATGCTGGTGGACGTCTCATTCTTTCACCACTTCGTAAAAATCGGACGTATAGGGCCTTGTTTTGTCCTTTATCTTGCTTAGTGTGACTTGGGTCTTCGTTAAGGCACTTCCGCTTAGTACGAACAACCGTCTGGTTGACTTTGCTTGACTATGTGTTTACTAATCATTTTTTAATATTCTTATTTTACTCATTTCAAAAATTAATATAAATAAAATTCCATCATATTTTTTGTACATTGTACTTTGACCAAGGCCATTTCATGTTTTCTGCTTTTTTCTTGACATAATCATACTACATCCAAGTATTATCACAGTTATTACATTTTACAAGCAAAGATTCTTTCGTAGGAAAAGCCGATAATGTACAAAGTCGAGAGAAAGAGAGATTAAATAGTGTATTAAACTCTTCTGATGATTTTGTCAGACGTTATCAGTTTTTTCAACAAGAAATTTGAACGCTATAAAGGTTTTGGACGAAACGAACAAATTTCGATAGTTAAAGTAATATGTGTCAAGGAAAACCATATAATAAGAATAAATAATGATATACAGTCGACTCTCGATATAACGGCTAAGGAGAGCTCATTTTGACGTTGTATCAAGAGTGCTATTATACCAAGAGTCGTTTGATTGCTGATTGTTGTTAGAATATTGTTCGAGGATAAGAACTGTGTTTTAACTTTGTGGTAGTGCTCTGAACAAAAAAAGTTTTATAAAAATAAAATACAAAAATCAAATCTATTAAAAGATGACTTCACTCAAATACCATAGACAAATAATCAGAGTGAACATCAATAAAATAAATATACCAAGTTTACGATCACCCTTGGTACGCCCATAAAGAAATTCATAGTAAGATGAAGCATACAACTCTATAACAACTACTAACAACGTTTCAATAACTGGAATACATATGAGCCTATTTAATTTTCGTAGCAATATCTCAATCGAAGAGATCTCAAGAGTTTTAAATGATAAACTATAAAAAATTTTGATATACATAAAAAGCATAAGAAAATTACAAAATTTGCGAATACAAATTTGCTACATGATAATTTATTGAATGTTACATCCCCAAAAGTCCGTCCCCAAACAATCCGGTGCCATTTTTGCTTTTCCGTGTTCCGTTCCGTATCGTGCTGTCCCTGTTCCGGTGTTGTGTATAAAACGATGATTTGCATAAAACGAAGTCTAATCACCTTTTTATACAAATAAAACAGAGATATCACCCACGGGTATCAAAGTTTGACTAAAAATGGAATCTCATAAAAACTAGTTGGAAATTGCTTGTTTTTGCTTATAAAATTATTCTCATTCAAAATCATCAAAAAAGTTTGTTATGTCAATCGAATTTTGGGGTTTTTCGCATCTCAACAATGAGGTATTCTTGGAAATAGAATATTTCGATGAAATCGAAGCAAACTTGCATAGTTTTTGTTTTTAAAACATATTTTGAGCTTTAATTTACTTTTTAAATAAGATTCATATCAATCGTATTTGTCAAAATTTTTAATTTTTTAAAAGCAGGCATCAAAAATGTTGGGGAATAGGCTCCCTAGAATGTGTGGGATCAGTTGGGTTCGGCACTCTAGTCCCATGCCTAAAACAATCCCGGGCGTTCGAGTCGTGTCCGGGCAGAATAACGTTGTAGACAAGGGGGGATAGAAAATGTCCCACAGGACATTTTCTATCCCATCATGTCTCCAAATTATTAAAAATTAAACCTTTATTTTAACTTAAATCAAAAGACATAAAACTCGGTGCTAAGGCCGTCTCTCCCTCCAGTTAAACACTGGGAGTTTATGTACTTTTTAAAAATATTCATATCAATCGTATTTGTCGAAATTTTTAATTTTTTAAAAGCCGGCATCAAAAATGTCTTCTGTAATTATGTTTTCGGCTTTCCTCTATCGAATAAAACCAGTCCCGGGTCAAGATTTACTCATCTATAACTTTAAAAATCTATTATGACGTTATAATTTTTTCCGGTAGTGTATGCTCGTGAAACGGCCCAACAGGTTTTGGGATCTTGCTATGCTAAAAATATCGAAACATCACCATTTTTCAAGATAAATAGCTTTAACTCAAAAAACTTCTGTGCTAACATACCAAACCCGATATACCAAAATGTTTTTCTTCTGGATCTGGGCTGCATTTAGCCACTCGGCCACAAGAGCTTGTCAATCTAATTATTAAATTTCAACTAAGTAAAACATGATATAAGGCTAAAAATTTTTTTTACCCTTCAATCATGGGGTACCCTTGAAGGGTACCCCCATGATTTTTGTATCATTTTTCTTCTCTCACTGAGCCCTATCAGTTGGTTTACGGAATTGGACTTAAGGTGACGCTTATAGCACAAACAAAAAGACACACATAGCTATTTTAATATTTTAAAATAAAAGGATTTGAAAACTTATTGATGCGGGGAATCGATTGCGCATATTGCCGAAGCGTGAAATTGTTTATGAATTGAAACGAAAACCTGAATTCGAATTCCTGAAAGAATTTTTGAAAAATTCCACCGACAATCGATAGATCGCAAAAATTCTGATTCGTCCCTTGTCTGATGTCAAAAGTCAAAAATTCTTTCGTATTCGTGCTCCCCATATCCGAAAATCCTCGAGCACAAAAAATCAACCGATTTGGAGAACTTTTCGAAAAATCGATTTTTTCCCCTTGGTCCCCCAAGGGTAAAAAGTGAAAAAATTTTTGTTTTCGATTTAGATGATTTTAGTGTCAATCGTCTTCTCTCATCGTCCCCTACAACTTGAAGCACTGTCGTTTTAAATCTAACGGTCCCGAGCACAGTTGCACAGACCCCGATCCAAAATTTTTTGTTTTTATGACCCACCCACCCCCCGCAGTTTGGCGCCCTTTTTTTGGAAGGGGGTCCCCCGGCGCCGGAGACCGATGACCTATCCCTCTCACCCCATGACCTACCCCTCTACACCCCATGACCTACCCTGGTAAAATTTTACCGGAGTTGTGCAACTGTGATCCCGAGATCATAACCACGCATATTACACGTTTATAGAGTAGGATTTATAGAATTCATTGCAGCTGAAGAATACTTTTGGATTGGATTGAGCTATAATGTTAGTTTGTCCAACTTTACATGGACTGACAATACCCCTTATGACTATAACAATTGGTTATCTGGACATCCAAATATCAATAATGATCACCATTGTGCTATTAATGATGGTTTTGGCTATTCATTTATTTGGAGTACTGATCTATGCAATACTATCATTTCATTTATATATAAAACACTTCCAAACTTTGAATTGTATCATATATATAGACTTTTTCGAAAAATTGGGGTCTCAAAGATGTACCCTAGGTTTAAAATGTTGATATTTCGCTATAAAACTAGAGGCACCCCCTGAAGTCAAAACTTGATAATCTCTTTTCATGGCGAGCTTCATATAAAGTGTTAACTACGTTGAGCAGCTGATAGAGAAGGCGACCATCCGATCTGGCAAGTTAATAAGCGTTGGGGTGCCAGGTTCAATCCCGTTAGGGTCAAATTTTGATTTTCAAAAAAATTTATAGATGAACCTCTAATTTCAATCTTGAGAATTTTTGCTTATTATTTTTTTTTAATGTTGAAAAAATACATGGCGCAAGGACCACACTAACATTGACTTTTATAACTTAACAATGAAGCATATAGGTTATTGAGTTTTTTAATTTGACTTTATTAGAGGCTAAAAATCGACTTGTGCTTAATTTCTCGCTGATAAGAAACATAAGAAACATCGCCCCATTATAGACTAAAACATGTATCACAAACGCAATATATAATGGATAGTTGAATTGAAAGCAAAAAATTGATAACGTTAGTTATAAGTGGAATAATTGAGTTGTCGGAGATGAAATATTTATTAGTATTGTTTTTTGCCATTCTTTTAGTATTAGTATTGTCTTTTGCCATTCTGATAATTGCTTTGGCACTAAACCTTTCGAATGGCCTTTGGTATAGCCAAAACTGTTATAACATTATTCCATATATATGTGAGCTTTCTCAAACCGATTGCCAGACAACTACTTGTCCACCATGTCCTCAAACAAAATGTCCCCCATGTCAATCACATTGTGAAATTTCATGCCCTGATAGTTGGTTTTATAACTCAAAAACTGGATTTTGTTATAAGGTAAAGAAATTTTCTTTGAATATTATTCGTCAAAAAATGCACATTTCCTATGTTATTATCTATGAAAAATTGATTCATTTTAGGTATTTTTTAACAATACCTTTACCATGCCTTATGGTGAATCAGTTTGCGAGCAATATAATGGTCATTTAGCTTCTATTCACAGCGGCGATGAAAATTCTTTCATATTAAGCAATATTTATTGTAATAAACTAAAAATATTTTGAAAATTTTTAGGTCTTCATTTTGCAGTTCCATTCATAGGCTTGTACTATGATAATAAAACTAACGCTTTCCAATGGTCCGACAATACGCCAGTAAATTATACAAATTTTGGTTCGAATGATACTAGTACTGGTTTATATTGTGTTACACAAGGCTCTTATCCACTTTACAAACTATTGTGGTATACTCACGAATGTTCATCTGCTCTTGGATTTGTATGCAAAACAAGACCACAAATCTGGCAAAACAATACATTAGAATATAAAATAAAAGATTCTGTCTTTATTAATATTACTGAAGGAAATAATGAGACAAAACCGATAAACTCATACTCTGAACAAGATAAATGTTCAAACACATGCCAAACATGTGTGCCAGCTAATTGCACTCCATGCCCAACTCTATCGACATGCAATACGAAATGTCCAGATGGATGGACTTACTATTCAGCTACTAATTTTTGTTACAAGGTTCAGTTGTTTGCTTTTCAATATAGCATGAATTACAAATTACAAATTAGATATATGATTATCCAAATTGGTTAACTTTTTCAAACGCCGAACAAACGTGTAAACAATCAAATGGTCATTTAATATCAATTCATAATGAAAATGAAAATAACTTTTTAAAACGTAAGTCTTTATTAATGGTGTGAGTTTATTTTATGTCGTATGTATGTATTGTTGATAGCTACCCCGCCCCCTATGATTAAGTAATCAAAGTCAAATTTTTACTATAAAAAATTAAAACATTTAAAATAATTTTACGATTAAAAAATTGGTTATATTTGGCTATATATGACGCATTAGTAAATCAAACAACATTTTTTGTTAACTTCTATAATTTTTACTTAAAAAAATAACAAAAATATATAAAAAACATAATTTTTATACAGAAAAAGTGGCTTTTTTTAACATTTTGGGATCCGAAAATTTATTTTTCTAAAAATGACCCCCTGGGGGTAATTTTATGCGGGGAATCGATTGAGCGCATTCCCAAACCCTGAAAATGCTTTCCTGACCCTGATTCAGGGAAAAATTGGATTTTGAAAAAACCACCATTTTTAGCTAAACAAGAGATTTTCTTTAAAAAAAATAAACAAAAGCGGTATTTGAAATGAGAAATATCATTTGTATGCATTAGGGAATCGTTTTATGTTTTGAAAACGTCTGCAATCGCGTTCTCGCATAAAATTACCCCTAGAAAGTATTTTCCAGAAAAAAGAGGAAAATGACCATTTTTGCTTCAAAAATCCAATTGTTTCTCTGAATCAGGGTCAGAAATCATTTTCAGCGTTCGGGAAAGCATGCAATCGATTCCCCGATAAAATTACCCAACGGGGGTCTTTTTAGCAAAATAAATTTTCGGGTCCCAAAATGTCCAAAAACGCCACTTTTTGCGTCACCCTATACATTGTGATTATGTAACCTGACTCCTCCACGTAATCAACGTAATCATTCGGCTACCCTCCTTCCTCCTAATTGATTAAGTAATATCTTAACAGCCCCTAAAGGGATGTCTTATGATTTTTTTCGACTATTGAAAATTTTACTGGACTAAAGGCCTGAAAAAATATAACGACCCCCTTCCCTCGTCCTTTTGAGAAAAAAATTTTCGCTTCAATTAGCAATTTTTCACTTTGGCGAATTTTACTTTGATGAATTTTCTATTACGATTTTATTATCGGAGATTTTTTCAATCAAATTATACCAAGTACCGGGGCCGAGCGCTACCGCGCTCGAAGGAAAGAAGGGATTCTGCGAGAGTAACTCCAAGAAGTTCATATATATCTCTGCGTGGTCGTATGGCGGGAAAGTCTTTTTTATTAATCACATTTCTGTTTTTCTTAAAGTGACAAACTCAAAAATGGAATTTTTTTAAAAGTTGAAATTTTTATTGTTTTTAAAGTTCTATACATGTTTAAATTTACAAAAGTCCCTCAAGGAGTAAAAGTTTAAAAAAATCCCGATTCGTCCTCTTCCTGATGTCAAAAGTCAAAAATTCTTTTGTATAAAATACCTGAAAATCCCCGAATACAAAAATCAGCCAATTCGGAGAACTTTTTGAAAAATCGATTTTTTCCCCTTGGTCCCTCAAGGAGTAAAAAAGTGAAAAATTTGTTATCTCTGATTTTGGTGTCGACCGTCTTCTCTCATCGTCTCCTACAACTTTAATTAAAGCACTGTCAGTTTAAATCTAACGGTCTCGAGATTATTCCCACGCACAATACACGTTTATAGAGTAGGATTTATAGAATTCATTGCAACTTGGAATCCCTTTTGGATTGGATTGAGCTATAATGGTAGTTTGTCCAACTTTACATGGACTGACAATACCCCATATGATTATAGTTATTGGAGGCCTGGACAACCAGATATTAATTATAATCAATATTGTGTTCTTAGTTGGGGGTTTGATGCTTTTCCTTATTTTTATTGGAATACTTATCCATGCAATCCTGTCTTTCCATTTGTATGCAAAAAACCTCCAAACTTTTAATGATATCTTTTAACAAATTAGATGAATGGGGGCTGGAAAAATATTCTTTTTTAGCCACTTTCAAAAAATGCCATTTTTGCATAAAATTTTAGTCAAAAACACATTTCGCCAATTCTTTATAGACAACAATCTCAATCAAAATTATCACGACACATGAAATAGGGACAATTCCGGATGGTGTCATGAGGTTTTGACATCACTGGGAGAGGGAGTACAGGGATAAAACGGCGATATCACTGTTTTATGCACATCACCGTTTCATGCACAACACATGAACAGGAATGGAATAGGACAGATTCAAAAACGGAAAAGCGGAAAATCAGCAATGCCTAATGAAATTTCTTAAGGCATAATAGTCCCCTTATGATTTTTTCAAAAATTTCATGAAATAACCATATTTTCACTATTTTTGGGCTAAAAAATCGAAAATAAAATTTTTTCAATCGTTTTGTTTGCTAATCAAATCCGGTGATTAGAGCGTTTGATTGAGCTATCGGGCGATGGAAACGGATTTAAACTCGATTTTTGGCGAATTTTTGAAATGTGGAAGCAACCAAAAAAAAACCTGTACGTATACTATAAAAAAAACGTATTTTTCAATTTTTAAGGGTCAAACAAAGGTTTTCACGCTTCGAGAATGCGCGCAAGGGATAAAATCATGCGAAAAATCGATTGCGCGCATTCCCGAAGCGTGGAAACCTTTGTTTTACCCTTAAAAATTGAAAAATACGTTTTTTTATAGTATACGTACAGGTTGTTTTTTGGTTGCTCCCACATTTCAAAAATTCGCCAAAAATCGAGTTTAAATCCGTTTCCATCGCCCGATAGCTCAATCGATCGCTCTAATCACCGGATTTGATTAACAAGCAAAATTATTGAAAAAAATTTTATTTTTGATTTTTTAGCCCAAAAATAGTGAAAATATGGGTTAAAATATATGGGTAAAAATTCGTATTTTTCAATTTTTAAGGGTCAAAAAATTTTTTCACGCTTCGGGAATGCGCGCAATCGATTTTTCGCATAAAATTACCCCTAGATATGTCATTTTGCAAAAAAAAGTAAAAACTTTTTTCGGAAAAAATTTTTTTCAGAGAATAAGCCATAATTGTTACCCCCCCCTTTAAGAAATTCAAATTATTTTTCTCTCAATAAACAATTTTTGATTGAATCAGAAATTTGAAACCTAGGCAAATGTTTTCGTTGTAATAAACAACCGAAACTTCACACGCAATTATATAAAAAACTAAAACGATTCAGAACGTGCCATAACAAAAAATGCTCCATTTTTCATGAACTTTCCGATTATATGCAACTTTTTTCCAAATTGATTGGTCTTTTAAGTGATAAATGAGAAACAGAAACCCTGACCCGACGACTAGCATGTTTTTGAAAAATTTAAAAAACCGAGTAAAAAAGTCAACGATATAAAAAAAATTATGAAATTTTTAATTTTTCAAAAACATGCTCAATGTTTGTGGCTTAATAAGAGAGTCGACTTTTACAACTTCGAAGTCTTAACATCGAGTTCAAAATATAGACACTTGCGACATCGACAATTGAGACGTTGACGTCTGTAACATCGATAAACCATCTGCATAATCTCTCTGTTAATTTACGGAGCTCTGGCGCCAAACGTATATACCTTAATATTAGATTATTTTAAAAAGCACACATAGTTTTTAGAATTCACGTAAACCAAATCATATGATACAGAAATTTTCTAAAAATAAAACTGTCAATGCGATTAATCCCGATTTCTTAATTTAAAATGATAATCTATTTCATATCCATATAATATTCATGTGATAGAGAAGATGTCTACTAAGAGATGTCTACAGCCTATGCAAAAAGATTAGACTCAATATTAAATACATCAATAAGCTAACTTAATTGCCATTTATTCAATTATGAAAGCTTATTTTCCAGACAGAATTTTTCATCTACAAATTTGAATACAAGGAATTTGTGCCATTTATGTGCTTTTTCAATTTTGAAGCTCAATGAATTAATACATTAAATTCTATTTTAATTCTGAAATTCTTGTAAATTATTATAACAATAATGACACAAAAGTTTTGTTCAGACTTGTAGACTACACTAAGTTCAAATTAAATTCAATGAAGAGATTAATGAATTGATTTACTTCATTGAAAAATAAAAATCATCTAAACTATAGACATAAACTTTTCAAGGAGAAGCTAAACAAATTTGGATAGCATAATAATCAATATAAGCATAAATAATCAATTTTATAGCGTTTTTGGAGATGTCTCAATTTTTGCACAGTTTTGTCTGTCATGGGCCGGAATGTAAAAATGTGTTAAAAATCGAAAGTTCTCGGATTTTTTAGAAACCTTACTAGAAATGTTCTCTATATTGAAATACATCGGCCAGATACAAATTTTGGCCAAAAAAAAATCCAGGGTGTTTTAGACAGGTTAGAAAATTCAAACAATAAACGTAAAATCGGGTTTTTTAGCCGCAGACAAGGAATTTAATTTTTGAAGATTAGAATTTTGAATCGAAATGACTTCCCATTCGATGATCTCAAAAATAAATTCGATTTGGAGTGCACTAGAACTGTTTAAAATTATGTCCATCTAGGTTCGAACTTTCTAGATACCGTTTCTTAAAGTTTTTATGAAAAAATACATTCCAACAAGGGTCGTTTATCCCTGCTACTCGTGGTAAATTTATGGTTTTCTTGCAATTAGCATATCTCTTCAGAGGAAATATTTTGAGAGGTGATTGACCACACATGAGAAAGCTGGTGATCCATCCTACAAAATTTTATATTGACACCTATAGCTAGTTTTCGCTTTAATAAAAAGCTATACCCCAATCTTTGTGACATGATTTTTATCTAGTTTTTGACAAAGATCGGCATTTTTGATCCGGTCACGGCTGACCAAACTGTTCCTTATAATTTCATTCTGTCATCTCTTTTCTCAGTTTATTTTTATCTATCGCAATTATGTCACAATTGTTTTTTGCGTCGCGCGTTCGTTATCGTTTTGTTTTTATTCGCATCGCATTCTTAAGGCCGCCACTAATACGTTCGGACGGCTCCCGAACGGACTTTAGTTCACTAATAACTTCACTAATTGCGTTCAGACGCGTTCGGAAACATCACTAATAGGCGTTCGGGCGCGTTCAGAAACGTTTGGACGCGTTCAAAATCGTTCGGACGTTTCGGAAAGTGATGTTATTAGTGATAAATCAGTGAAGTCAAAAATTTCCAAACGAATTAGTGGAGGCCCTTATTGCACATTTATTCTTATCGCGCAAAGACGTTGGGATTAATTTAAGCTAGATAAACCACTTTTCCCTCGTGGCTCGGAGTAAAAAAGTCATTTTTTAGCAGGAATAAGGATTAGATACAACATGAGCCAAAACAAATCAGGTTCGAATCCCATCAGCGACCAAGTGTTTTTACCTCAGATTGAAATTTTTTAAATTGTATTGAATATGTCTGAAATCACATCGTTTTCTAATCATTTTGTAAAAATCCTCATGAGAAAATATTTTTTCCATCAAAAGATATAGCATCATTAAATCTTGGTAAACCTCTGATACACTCTGCACTCTATTTTTGAATAATGTCTCACAAACATGCATTTTTTAAATTTCTTTTTTGTGTGGCGAGGGCTCTGAACAGCTTTATCCACTATTTTTTCCAATTTTCTTCAGTTGCCACACCTTTTTCCATTTCCTGACACTTAACAAATTGTATAAAAAACATAATAGTTATAAAAAATTTATTCAACTTTTCATTTTCTCAAACAATTACAGCATATTAAAGACGCACGAAATTTCTTAGAAAATGTACAGAACACTAGAAACGAAGAGGCACTAGAAAAGACAACAAGGAAATTGCTTAAGTACGAACAAACCAATGTAAATGGCGAGTCAAAAAACACGTTAAATCCCACTACACTCTCGGCAATGTCTAGCAAAGTGGTTAATAACCT